>PVJH01006367.1:0-102478 GCA_004026705.1 Nesogale talazaci | reverse complement strand
AGCTATTCTACATTCAAGAGCAAATTCCAGAGTCTCTGGAGACAATCATGTTGGTCTTTTCTTCCTTTCTTGTTTTTTATTGTTTAGTTTATTTAGTTCTGCTTTGTTTTTCTTTGTGTCCTTGAGTAAATGTGGCCATTTTCTCTTAAGTGATTGCTATTCTAAGTTGTGCCTACTTCACTAGTGGTATTATTTCCCCCTTTTAGATCTGTCTGCTGTTTGGGCTGAAATGTGACTAGTGGGGTGAGTTCAGTCCCATATTTAAAAGGTATGTAAGGAGCACTTTGAATCCATCAGTCTCCATCCAACCAGTGGACTGTTTTGTGATCTAATGTTGTATTTGACATTTTCTCCCATTCTCTCCAAGACCTCCTAATGTGATCCCTTTCAGAGCAGTTGGGAGTGGTAATTGGGCAACATCTACTTCTTTTGTTTAGGTTTGTGGTCACTGTTGTGTGCCTACCTTTCAATTTTCATCATTCTTCTCTCCTCCAGACTGAGAGAGGCCAGTAGTTGTACCTTATGTGCTTGCTCAAGCATTTCTAAGGCCCCAGCCAAAACCTGTGTTAATCCGAGTAGAATAAAGAAACAAATTCATAAGCACACATATGCATATTAGAAAGAGTTTTATATACAAGAGCAACTGAACGTTGAGAAGACATCCCAGACCAGACCAGTCCAAGGTCATAAATCCTAAATTAGCCCATATGTCTGATTCCAATCTATAAGTCCTCTTCAGACTTACAAAGCACATGCAATGGCACCAGGACAATCACAGGCCAGTGAATGCAGAGTCTTGTGTATCTAGTGGTCATAGAAGCATCTCAGCACTGGCAAGAGTCTCTGCATGGCTTCTCCAGGTCCAGGTTTCTGGCCGTATCAGAGTAGGTCCATGTGGCTTCTCCTCAGGATGTCTCACAAGGAAGCCAGCCTTGTCAGTTGAGTGTCTCCAAGTGAGTGTTGGCAGGGGTGAGTGAGTGTCTCCTGCTTCCAAGAAGGAAGTACCAGATTCCCCAGAATTCTCAGAGGAGAAAGCCATGCCCACCAAGAGGTGTTATTGGTCATCTCCAATTGACGGACTAGACTCCACCCTTACATTCTTACCCTCAAATTGACACCAGTTTAGGTGACCGCCACAATACCCAAAAGTAGCATGTAGAAAAAAGACTGCCTTTGTGAACAGCTGTATATTAGTGCAAGTAGTTGTGGTGTCTTCTGACACTATGATCTTGACGCTGCAGGACCAGTGGCTCATGCCTTCAAAACATTTGATTATATCTAAGGCATTTTCAAGTTTCCTTCTGTATGTGTGACCACATTCGTGGATATATTTGTAACAAAGGTAGGTAGACATACACAAATATCCTTTGTCAAACCTACATAAATTCCTAAGGTACTCCCTCTCTCCCTCCACCAATGATTCAGCCTGTATGTCAATTAGTGTATCTATTCATAGATACCAGTTATCAAAGGATAGGACATTTAGCAGTATTTATCTCTGCTGACTTTAATTTTTATATACCTCCCTTTGTCTTTCCCTACCTCCAAATTTTTTGTCAACCTCCCTCTTATTATAAATTGTCTTTTCCTTTGCATAAGTTAATAGTCATCTACTGTTGGAAAGTTGCTTCCCCTTCTTTGCCCTCACACCCCTATAGCCATAAAATGGTTTTATTTCAGTGTGGAAACTTTTTCTTAGCTTTTTACAGGTATTAGCTCATATAATATTTGTCCTTTTGTGATTGACTTATTTCACACAATATCATGTTTTACTGGTTCATAGATGTTATGAGGTGTTTTACACATCTGTCATATTATTTATTGTTGTGTAGGATTCCATTGTGCATGAACCAAATTTATTTATCCATTCTTTGATTGATAGGCATCTAGGCAGTTTCCAGGGTTTCATTATTTTGAATAGTGTAGTGATAAAAATGTGATTGCCTATAATTGTTTCTGTTGTAGACCTTATTTCTTAGATATGTGTCAAATAGGAGATCATATGGTGTTTCTGGGGACTACAACAAACTATGGCTAGCCTGGAGAAAACTGGAAATCCATAACCACTTCATATAATCATGCAGAACCTTCACATGGATCAAGATGCAGTTGTACAAACTGAACACAAGAATACTGCATATTTCAAAATCAAGCATGGTGTGCATCAAGATTTTATTCCCTCACCATATTTATCCAATCTGTATTCTGAGCAAACAGTCAGAGAGGCTGGATTATATGAAGAATTTGAATGTGTATCAGGATTTCAGGAAGGTTTCTTACCAATGCAACCTCCAAGAAGCAGGTAACACAATCTTGCTTGCTGAAAGTGAGAAAGACTTGAGGCATTTGCTGATGAAGATCAAGGACTGCAGCCTTCAGTAAGGATTACAACTCGATGAACAGAAAACAACAATCCTCACAACTGGACCAGTAAGTAGCATTATAATAAACAGAGAAAAAGTTGAAGTTATCAAAGTTTTTGTCTTGCTGGATCACAATCGATGCTTCATGGAAGCAGCAGTCGAAAGGTCAAAGGTGGAA
Organism: Nesogale talazaci; assembly: GCA_004026705.1. Taxonomy (NCBI): domain Eukaryota; kingdom Metazoa; phylum Chordata; class Mammalia; order Afrosoricida; family Tenrecidae; genus Nesogale; species Nesogale talazaci. The sequence goes on along the minus strand of PVJH01006367.1, from coordinate 99,937 downwards.
CTGTATTGGGTAAATCTGCTGCACAAGATCTCTGTAAAGTATGGAAAAGCGAGGTGTTACCATGAGAACTGAGATGCACTTGGCCCAAACCATGAGGCTTTCGATCACCTTATATGTATGTGGAAATTGGACATTGAATAAGGAAGACCAAAGAAGAAATGATGTATTTGCATTATGGTTCTGGGGAAGAAGATTGAAAGTATCATGAAGTGCTAAAAGAACAAGCAAATCTTTCTGGGGAGAAAGTCAGCCAGAACACTCCTGGGAAGCAGGAACGGTGAGACTTAGTTCTCATACACTTTGGATATGTTTGGTTTTCTTTCTCTTTTGGATATATTTTCAGGAGAGGCAAGGAGAGCATGATTTGTAGAGGAGAAGACTAGAAAATAAGAGAGAGACCCTCAGCAAGATGAACTGATACAGTAACTGCAGTGATGGTCTCAAGCACAGGAACAATTGGAGAACGGCCCAGGACCTGGCAACGATTGGTTCTGTTGTGTGTGGTCCCACAGCGGGTGGGAACCTACTTGATGACATCTAGCAACAACGCTCTCACCTATCTAAGGCTCAGTTCTCTATAAAAGCAAAGCCCGTGCATCTTATACGTGTGGGTACGATATAAAAGAGATGGCTTATATAGGTATAGGGACAGGTGAGTTCCAAGTTCATGGGTCAGATGTTAGAATGGAGGCTTCTCTTGACTCCAGTAATTGCAGGGACAGATAAGCCCAAGATTGCCATATCAAACAACAGATTTCTGGTTTCAGAAGCAAATAAATACAAGGTCAGAAGGTAAGATTACTGGCTGCTGAAGCCCCCAACTATCAGCAGATAAGACTGCAGGTTGTTCCCTCAAGTCCAAAGAACTTGGGGTAATAAAATGAGCCAGATGTGGAATCCAGACCCAGAAAAAAATAAGGGAGCTTTTCTCATAGCATCTACTTATACTGAAAGCAGGCTACACCCCTGAGAAGACTGTCTTTAATTGATTAGTTCAGGACTATGCTCTGAATAAAGGTGCTATGTCCCATCCATGATAGAATTTTACAAAACCACTGACTTGTTCATAGCAAATACATTTTTTAACAACACAAACGTGACCATACAAGGTACTTCTCCAGAGGGAACAAACAGAAATCAAATTGACTGCATCTATAGGAAGAGATGAAGGGGATGTTCAATATCAGCACTTAAACCAGGCCAGGGGCTAACTATGGAAGAGACCATTAATTTCTCATTTGCAAGTTCAGGATAAATCTGAAGAACATTAAGATAAATCCACTAGAGTCAAAATATTACCTTGGATCTAACCCACCTGAATTTCAAAAATCTGAAGAACAGATTTGATGCTTTGAACATTAATGACATAAGATATAATTAGCTGTGGGAGAATATCAAGAATATCAGTCATAGATCACATCACTATGAATGAGGGGGAGTGCAGATTGAGGACCCAAGGTCCATTTGTGGGCAATTGGACACCCCCTTATGGAAGGGTAGTGGGGAGGAGATGGGTCGGTCAGGATGCAGTGAAGTAATGATGAAACATAGAACTTTCCTCTAGTTCTTAAAGGCTTCCTCCCCACAACTACCATGGTCCCAATTCTACCCTGTGAATCCACTTAGATTGAAAGAGGTACACTGGTACAGACAGGAGGTGGTAACACAGGGAACCCAGGAAAAATGCACCCCCTAGGGCCAGTAGTTAGAGTAGAGACACCAGAAGGGTGGAGGGAGTGGGGGGTGGGGGGGTGGATTACATTGGTATCCATGTAGCCCCCTACCTGGAGGATGGACAGTGGAAGAGTGGGCGAGGGGAGGCAGTGTAAGTTATGACTCAATAATAATTTATAAAATATCAAGGGTTGGTGGGGGAGGGAGGAGCAGGATGGGAGGGGAAAAGATGAGGAGCTAATGTCAAGGGCTCGGGTGGAAAAGCAAACAGTTTGAGAATGATGCGGGCAGCAGGCAGGCAAAGGTACTTGGCACAATGTATGTATGTATACATTGTGATGAGCAATGTATGACCCCCAATAAAATGATTTAATGATTTTAAAAAAGAATATGAAGCATGAAGAAAGCAAAAGATCATTTTACAAGACAGGATATAAAGATAAGATCAAAGTGAATGTCAGAAGAGGCTCTGAAATTTGTTTTTAATCATAGAGCAGCTAAAGCAAATGGAATAAAGGATGAAATCAAAGAGCTGAATGGAAAATTTTGAAGGACAGTTAGAGAAAACAATACCAAATTTTATAACTAAGTGTGCAGAGAGTAAGAATTATAAAACCAAAGAGGACAACACTGTCAGCATATCTTAAACTGACAGAACTCAAGAAAAATATTTAATCCTCAAGTCATGATATTGAAAGATGTTTGTTGAAAGATGCTGGAAGCATCAAAATAAAATAGAAAGAATATACAGTCACTGTATCAAAAAGTTGGCAGTACACCATTTCAGGAAAGCATGTAAACAAGGACCAATATTGCTGAAGAAAGAAGTTCAAATCACACAAAATGCATTTGCTTAATAAAAGGCTCCAGGAATTGATGAAATACCAATTAAAATATTTCAGCAAGCTTAAGAAGCACTGGAAGAGCTCACAAGTCTGTGCAAGGAAATTTGGAAGACAGCTACTTGTCCAACTGACTGGAAGACATCCATATCTGTACCCATTCCGAAGAAAGGTGATGCAACAGAGTGCTCAAACTACAAGACAATATATCACCGATACGACATGCCAGTAAAATCTTGCTTAAGATCAACCAACGATGGCTGCAGCAGTATGTTAACAGGGAGCTTTGAGAGGTTCAACCTGAGTTCAGAGGAAGAGTTGGAGCAAGAGATGTCATTGCTGATGAAGTTTGGCTGAAAGCAGAGAATGTTTACTGTTGTTTACTCTTAGTATTACTAGAAAGTTTACTATGAGTGTTATTGACTATGCCAAGGAATTCAACTGCGTGGATCATAACAAACTATGAATAACTTTGAGAAGAATGGGAATTTCAGAACACTTCATTATGCTCATGCAGAATGTGTACATGAATCAAGAGGAAGTGGTGAGAACAGAACAAGGTTCCACAGGATGATTTAAAATCTGGGAGTGTGCAGCAGTGTTGTACCTTCCCAACACAATTATTCAATATGTATGCTAAGCAAGTCATCACAGAAGCTGGATTATGCAAAGAAGAATGTGGCATCAGGTTGGGAGGAAGGCTTATTAACATATGGTAAGCAGATGACACAACCTCACTTGCCAAAAGTGAGGAGGACTTGAAGCACTTGCTGCTGAAACTTGAGGATTTTAGTCTTCATTATGGATTACAACTCAATGTCAAGAAGACCCAAATTCTCACAACTGAACCCATAGGTAGCATCATGATAAATGGAGAAAAGGTCAAAGTTATCAAGGTTTTTGTCTTGTTTGGATCCACGATCAATGTTTCAATGAAGCAGCAGACCAGAGGTCAAAAGATGAGTTTCATTAAGTAAAGCTGCTGCACAAGAGCTCTTAAAAGTATTGAAAAGTGGGCTGAGCCCCGGTGGCATAGTGGCTGTGTGCGGGACTGCGGCCCACTGGATTGGAGGTTCAAATCCAGCAGCAAGGCTGGGCCTCCTACTCCCACCACCAGAGGGCCCCAAAAACAAAACAAAAAAAACAAAAAGTATTGAAAAGCTAAATATTACTTCGAGGACTAAGGTGTGCCTGATCCAAGCCATGGTATTTTGCACTGTTTCCTGTGCATGTGAAAGCTAGACATTGAAAAAAAGAAGACCTAAGAAGAATCAATGAATTAGAATTGTGGTGCTGGAGAAGAATATTGAAAATATTTTGGAGTGTCAAAAGGATAAACCAATCTGTTTTGGAAAAAGTGCGACTAGAGTGTTCCTTAATGGCTAGAATGGCGAGACTTCATCTTACATACTTTTGGCATATAATCAAGAGAGACCAGTCCCTGGAGAAAGGTACCCTATTTAGTAAGGCACAAAGCAATGAAGGAGAGGAAGTCCCTCAAGGAGATAAATTGAAACCATGGCTTCAATGACGGGCTGAAACGTAGGAACAATTGGAAGGATGGTGTAGGGCTGAGATGCTTGTAGTGGTCAAGGATTTCGTCTTGTTTGGCTCCACGATCAAAGCTTCCTTCTGTGGTACATGAGAGCACTCTATGAGTTGAAACTGCCTCAAGAGCACCTACCAACTGCCTCCCCCCAAAAATGTCTTACTGCTAATTCCCTATTTGTAGTAGATCCCACTAAGGACATGATTGCTTTGTGTTAGATTATATCATGGGGGGGTTCCTAGCCAAACCACTCAGAATACTGATCCAGGCAACTTAACACAAAACCTTAATCATGACATCAATTGTTTTAGGAAGTTTCATGTTACTCCCCACAATGGTCCTATTAGCTGGGTGTGAGGGTTCCTTCTCTCCATGCTGTCTCCAGCTACTATTGTTTTCTGAGGGTTTTTTCCTCTCCAAGATGTTTATAGGCACATAATTTACATATCATATAATTCAATAGTTCAATCTTTCAATCATATCAAGGAGAATTATAGAATCACCTCCACTTCAATTTTAGAGCATTCTCTCACCCCCATGGTGAAATCATCTTTCAGATGAGTTATGTCATCATGATCCCTTCTAATCTTCCCTCCCCCCCGTCCCATCTTCATTGTTTACTCCTGAAATTCCCTTCCTTCCCTATCATCCACACCACCCCTGAATTCCATATATCCCTTTGTATCAATTAACTTTGTTATTATTGAAATGGTGAGATTGCATTTATTTACAATTGTCTTATTTACTTTGATTGTTTTATTTGCACTGTACTGAATTCACATTTATTGAAATGGCAAAGTTGTATTTATTTACAATTGTTTTAATTTACATCTCTCCAATGCAGAATGATTGGGAATTTTTCTTCACATGTTTGTTGCCATCTTGAATGTCTTCTTTAGGAAAATGGCTTTAGAGAAATGTGTATTCATTTCCTCTGCCAATTTCAAAAATTCGATTGTTTTTGAATTTTTCTTGCTGAAGTGTTGACATTTCCCATAAATTTTACAGATTAATCCCTTGTCTGATATGCCATTGCCAAAAACATTTCCCCAGTCTTTTGGCGTCTTTCCTGTCTTTCAATGAACTGCTGCTTACTTTATCCTTAATGTCCTTAATGTCTCCCCACAACTCATGTGACCTTTGGTCATTAGTATTCCATGTATGGAATTTGATCTTAAACTGGTCTCTAAATTCGACTATTAATTAAGGTAGGATATACTCAAGGTCATATTTTGTTTATTGTTTGTTTGTTTTGTTTTGTTTTTAATCATTTTATTGGGGGCTCACACAACTCCCATCACAATCCATACATACATACACTGTATGCAAAGCACATCTGTACACTTGTTGCCATCATCATTCTCAAAACATTTTCTTTCCACTTAAGACCCTGGTATCAGCTCCTCATATTTCCTCTCTCTCCCCACTCCTGACTCCCCCACGAACCCTACATAATCTATAAATTATTATTTTGTCATATCATACACTGTCCAATGTCTCCCTTCACCCACTTCCCTGTTGTCTGTTCCCCAGGAAGGAGGTCATATGTAGATCTTTGCAATCAGTCCACTTCTTCTACTCCACCTTCCCTCCACCCTCCTGATATCGCTACTCTCATTCTCACCACTGGTCCTGAAGGAATCATCTGTTGTGGATTCTCTATTTTTCTAGTTCCTATCTGTGCCAGTATACATCCTCTGGTATAGCTGGATTTGTAAAGTATAATTGGGATCATGATAGTGGGTGGGTGGAGGAAGCATTTGTTTCTGTGGACTTGTTTAATTATCTCAGCTTAAATCTGGATTTACACATGAGCAATTGATGATCTCTGACATAGGCCACCATTGACTTTGTTTGGGCTTATAATTTGAGTTTCTCTATCATCTCTTTCCACAGACTTAGTCAATTTGATTCATGTGTGTATCCCACTGGTGAGATCACTGTGAGTAGCTGTCATTTACATTGCTTAAAAGAAAAAGGTTTTCTTGCAATCTTCTATCATGTGATCGCTGCTTAATTTCTATTACCAAAGTCATATTTTTCAATTACTGAACTTCTTTGTTTCCAACATTTATATTTCAACCACCATTAATTATTAATGCATATTTGATCCATTTCATACTGAAGATGTTAGTAGAAGTCTTCAGTTTCTTTCTCACTGGTCTTAACGATTGGTGCATACATAATAGTTGTACTAGCTGGGCTTCCTTGTAGGTGTATCACTTGAGAGTGACATACTTCAAGATATATCTGGAAAAGCTCTTTCTACCATTCCTTTTCAATTCATCATTCCAAGCACAGTAGCCCATGTGATTCGAAATGGCCAACACCAGTTCATTTCAGCCCATCACTGCCTAGGATATTGATCTTTTTGTCTTTATTTCAGTTTTGATTACTTCTAATTTTTGTAGACACACACCTTATATGGTCTACATTCTGTTCATTAATGGATGTCTCATCTCATTTTGAGTTACACCAGCAAATTATGGTTCCAAAAGTTTAGCTCCATCCATATCATTAAGTTTGACTCTGCTGGGAGAAGGCTTTTTTTTCCCCAGTTGTATTTTGTATCTTTCAAAATGAGGAGCTCATCTTGTATCACACTTTGAAACCCTGTTCAGCTATTACTTGGCAGAGGCAAATTTTCCAGAAGTGAACTCCTCATCCTCCTTCCTAGTCTGCCTTCATCTGGGAGACCTGCTAAAATCTGTGCACCCTCGGTGACCCAGCTGCTATTTGAAATACTTGTGGTATCACTCATATCGCTTTCAGCATCACAACACATACAAGCCACTGCAGTCCAGCAAACTGACAGATAAGTGGTGAATATATACTACAAGATTTACTCATTGCTTCTCAGCCTTTTGGCTAAGATCAAGTGCAGTGTCTGTTCTTATCAGTTTAATACCTGATCTGTCCTCTATCCGAGGACAATATATTAAATGGATTTTTGAAGCAGGGAGATGGAATAGGAACTTTCTCCGTCACTCCACACATCGACCTGTTATTGCAGAACTTCCAGGAATGGTGTACCCTTTTGAGAGGAATCACTAAAAAAAAAGATTTACTCCCCCACTCCTCTTTCAACTTGTCATACTCTGGTGACTTGCACAGAAGTGGCCCATATTAGACAGGTTTTATCAGAGCTTCTAGAGTCTAGAAAAGACTTTGGGAGACAAACAACCCTTTCACAGGGATCGCCTAATTCATAACAGTAGCAAAATTACAGTGATGAAGTACCAACAAAAATAATTTTGTGGCTGGGGGGGGGGGGTCACCACAATATGAGGAACTGTATTAAAGGGTCGTGACATGAGGGAGGTTGAGAACCACTGTAATCTAGACTAAGACACACTAGGAAGAAAGATGTGGACATTATCTGATATTTGACCCTGTCATCAGAGCAGATGTTGTCTGTTATAGTCTGTTACAGAAGATGAGTAGCGTAGGTGTAAAGAGCATTTCAATTATGCAGTGGTTTCAACAACGCCTCTGAGTAGATCAAGGGCCATGGAGATATAGTCAATCTGGCCACAGTGTTATGGGACTGGGCATGGAAGCACCATGAGACAGAGCTGGCACGAGCAGCAAGAACTTAATGAATAATGGGAACTAAATGTATAAGATTGGCAGGGTAGGAGGGTAAGAATAGAAAAGTTTGGAAACATGGAAGGTAGTGCCACATCTTTCATATTAAGAAATTAGCAGTAGATAGGGCCTAGAAAGGGAAAATCAAGAAGTAACAGAGAAATCCATATATTCCTTAGAAGAGGGAGGTAACTACACAATAGAAACCTTAAAAGTCATGCTCCTCCACTGAGCCCCGGTGGCATAAGTGGTTGAGTCTGGTACCGCTGCCCGCTGGCTTGGCGGTTCAAATCCAGCAGCAGCTGTCAGAAGCGGCACTGGGTGGCGCCCACGATCACCAGAGGCAGTGTTGACCAAAAACAAACAAACAAACAAAAAACAAAAACAAAAGTCGTGCTTCTCAAATGCTGGAGTGAAAAAAATAGTAGGGGGTCATGGGTTTTGAAACTTTCAAAGCAAGCTTCTTAGTATTCTTTGCTCCCTCATCGATGTTCCAGTATTATTTAATAAAAATAGAACCTAAAATTAGGACAATTTTATTTCCCTGGCAGCACAGACAGTGGAGTCACCCTGGCACAATCCCCATGGGGCGGAGCATCAACATCACTTCTCATGCAGGTAGAATCCAAATTTGACTCACTCCATTGGGGCCAATTCTGAAAGGGCACCATGTGATAAATCTTACTTGAAGAAGGGGTAGGTAGGAGAAGCCCAGACTTTTAGAGTTTGAGCAGAAATGCCATGTGAGCCTGCTGCTTTATGTGTCACCCCATCGCTCTGATCCATAATGACACATTGGGATGGAATAAAACTACCCTATAAAGTTCTCTAGGCTGGCAGGTTCCCAGTCTTTCTCACAAGAAGACAGTAGAGGGGTTCAAATTGGCAACCTTCCTGTTAGCAGCTGAGCCCGTAACCCTTTGGCTCACCAGGAATCCTTCATATTTGGACACCAGAATCAAAAACATTGTTAAGTCTTTTCGAACTCACAGGGTCCTTCCAGGACAATGTAGGGCAGTGCCCCAGCATCCGTCTAAGGCTGTAACGTGGACAGAGGAAGATTACCATGACTTTCTTTCCCCAGCAAGGTAGCGGGGGATTCTGACCACTGACCTTTGGGTTGTAGCTGAGTGCTTTAACCACTGTGCCACTAGTGTTCCTTATCTTTGGATACAAGATACAAAATCATGCAGGCCCCCCCACCCCCAAAAAAAGAGAAGAAACTGCAAAAACTCAAATGACAACATTTTTCATCAGCTATCCACGAGAATAGAATTGCTAATAAATCATATTTAGTTCAACTGTTTTGCCTTTGTTTTGTAACAAGGAAGAAGTCAAAGTTTAAGAAACGTGGTTTGTCCAAGAGCTGAAAATTAAACTGAGTCTTCCAACTCTATAAATTTCTAACAGCACTGAACCTGCACGCATGTGCCAAAGACTGCACGTGGCTGGGGTCACATAGTTTCACTCACTCCTTGCATATTTTAAAATAGGTAGTGGAATGTTTCCTAGATTCTTTCTTTCAATATTCAAAGAAAATTGACCCAAATATTGCTATGCATCTTCTCGCGTCTTTTCCCTATCCCCTTGATTGCTTTTCAACCACCATGGTATGTCAAACCAGATTTTGGTGATCGAGATATGTGTGAGGAATTCAGCATACACACACACACACACACACACACACATATATATATAGAATCATTTTTACGCAATTCTTTGGTTTAGAAAAACTTACATGCAATTGATTCTGGGTTTCAAGCTCATGCCCTGTACGTTATTACTGTATCAAGATTTCACAAAGGGTAGAAGATACTAGTTTCCATCTTCTTTTAATATCATATAAATTCTGATTGCTCATAGGGTGTGCTGGATTCTGCATCACTAAGGAAATATTATCTGTAGAGAAATGGGTATAGACAAAGGCAGCTAGAGCATATCATCCCGTTTTATAGAAGAAGAATCTGAGGACGGGAAGGGACGCGCACGCCGACACTGACAGAGGCCACCTCAACCTCTCGCCACAGTGACAACTTGCACGTTTTTCTTTGGGACAGTCCCTGGAGCGGTGCCCAGCACTGCCGCGCAGACCCGGTGTTTGAAATGGTCTTTATCCACAGTGTGCGCTCCCTTTCACTCCTTCCCCGCCCCCCTCCTCGCGCCACCACTCGCTTTGAGATCGTAACTCAGAGAGCATCTGCTAGGACAACCACCTTTTTTATGTTGACAGGTGGCTGATTAAGGAGGAGGAATGTATTTTTAAGTTTGCTGTCATGAAATATATATATATATATATATACATACACACACACACACACACACACACACACCACCCACTCCAATGGTTTGGCGCCCCGTAATTCTTCGTGGTCCTTTTCCTTCTGAGCAGTTCAATTAGCTGGAAATCGCTCTCTGATGGACTGAAGCAGCTTGAGTGAACGCCCGAGCGCTCAGCCAATTAGGCTCATTTGAAGTTGCAGAATTGCCTTCTTTGGTGTTAAAACCCCATGTCAAACACTGGGTCTAAGATCATTTATGCTCCAAAATGAGATTGACAGAGCAGCTGCAACAGGGGGCATGCCTGCTGGACGACTTAATTGTGGAGCCTGAAGGGCCATCATGAACCGGCGTGCGGAGACTGCCTCGCCAGGGCTGCATTACAAATGCTCTTTATTGACAGCGATCTGAAATCAATGGGCTCAGGCTTTTTGCCAGAGCCCCCAAATCAGACAGGCGAGCCCCTGCGTCAGGGTGTGGGCGGAGCCACAGCCTTCCCCCCACCCCATCCCACCTCCGCCCCCCACCCCCAGCTACTTAGCTGGGAAGAGAAAGCTTCCTTGTCCCTGTCTGACTCTTGGGTGCGGTGCTACATCTGAAAGGGACACCCTTAATCATTCCCCCCATGGCGCCCTGCGCTCACTACTGGTTGAATATTCATTAGTTTGGGTGAGCGCCGCTCACTGTACATACAATTCCTTGTTATTGGCGAGAATGAAATGAACCGCTTTTGTTTCAACAAAGGCAAACGTGTTCGAAATCAGTTCAGCATTGTGTGCAAAGGTAATTTTTCATGGGAAATGTGTGAAGATCTACCTAGACTCAATCTCTGTAGGTAGCTAGGTAGGTAAGTGGATGGATGGGTGGAAGAGAGAAAGAGATAGGGAGAGAAAGAGAGAGAGAAGAGGAAGAGGAGGAGGAAAGAATGAGAAAGTGCAATAGGGAGACCCACTCGTTATGTATTAGGAAGTAGCAGGTGGGGACCTTTGTAAAATAGATTATAAGTTAATTTTAGAAAATTTAAATCTACTTGTTTGTAAACAACCTGTAAATTCCAATAATAGATGTGTGTTTCTTTAAAAGAAATCAATACATACTATTCTTCCTGGCTGTGTATACTGGGGAAAGCACTGGACTAGGAGTCAGACACCTATTAACTGGACCAAGTTCCACTAGCAGGGATCCTTGTGACCATGGGCAAATCATTTAACCCTTCTGGTCTGGCTTGCCTTATCCGTAATAGGCAAGGGTCAGGCTAATTTTAACCCACTGAGAAGGTCATTTTCTACCCTTCTTCTCGGAAAATATGTTCAGTGCTATTTCTTTCCCTCTAGTTCAACAAAGCCATTTGCTCTGCTGTCAAGAGCAAAAGAAGAGAGGAGGCCCGGGGGTGGCTGAACCACTTTGCTACAGCCACCTTGCCCCATTCTCAAGGAAAAATCATTTGTATTATTTCTTCAAATTTCTTCCTCATTAATGCCATGAAGATGGAACGGGAGCACAATCACCTGGGCCCCATTTACCAAGAGCTCAGGTCTATGAGGAGAAAACAGATGGGGGAAGTAAATAATTCAGGAGCTGTTGGTTGGTGCTGCTTTTCAGCTTTCTAAGCTATCCAATTGCATGTTATCCAGGGTCCGCCTAAATAGCTACCACATCTGTGCACTGCACAGTTTTCGTGGGGCACAATACTCGGGTGAGTGGGTACCCTCTGGAGTTGTGCAACATAACAACCCAGCTTCTACTAGCATCCTACTCCACAACATTTTTAAGGGAGTGACATAAACTTCCAACTCTGTAGTAGTTATATTCTAGGAAAAAGGTCACTGAAAGCGTATGATTTTTTTATTAAACAAAATTTTCCACTGGAAAAAAAATGTTCATAGAGTGACAGGAAGTCTTTATGGCAAAGAAACTTTTAACAGCTTTGATTATCAGGGTGTTCCCATAAATGTTTACAAATAAAATGTAAAAGATATATCTATATGTGAAAAATATATGATATGAAGAAACACTACAAGCAAGAGATGATTATCGTTATTATTATGTCATGGTTTTTGATGGAATTATATATACACAAAGTACTGAAATGAGCCCTAAGAATCCCTAATGGCACCGTGGATTAGGCTGCTAATCACCAAATTAACAATTCAACTTGCCTACCCTTCTTCAGGGGAAAGATGAGGCTATCTGCTCCTGCAAAGTTCTGCAGAGAAACCTCAACATAGGGTTGCTATGAATCAGAATCAACACTTGGCAAGCTTGTAAAAAAGAAGGGTTTCCTTCCCATCGAGTTTTACAGTATTTTACATAATGTCTGATACCAATCCATAAATCCTCTTCAGACTCCTGAAGCAAGTGCAGTGACACCAGGACAATCACAGGCTAGTGGGTATAGAGTTTTGTGTATCCAGTGCCTGGAGAAGGAGCTCAGAGCTGACTGGGTTCTCTCTGTGGCTTCTCAAGCATCTCAGCACTGGCAGGAATCTCTAGCTGGCTTTTCCAGCTTCAGAGGTCTGGTTCCTTCAGGGTAAGTCCATGTGGCTTTTCCTCTGGGATGTCTCAAAGGGAGTCAGGTGTGTGTCTAGTCAGTAGAGCATCTCCAAGGGACTGAAGAGTGAGTCTCACCCCCAAGAGGGAAATACAGCCAAATTTCCCAGAATTCTCAGGAAAGAGCCATGCCCACACAGGCTGAACTCCATCTCTACATTCTTATTCCTTAAATAACCACCAAATTAGGCAACTGCCACAAAATTTGAGTAAACATCATACTAAATGAGGCTTCATTTAAAGTTCCACACGAAGTGTATGTAGAAGAGTGGTGCACAGAGATGAACACACTGGGGACACTCCAATGTCCTTTTCCCTCACCGGATTTTAGAGCATTTGAGCACTAGCTCCTCACCATTTATTCCACTGCCAACAATTCCCTCTTCTATTACAAGTCTCCCTCATGTCACCGCCACCGCTTCTTCCTGGCTTTTTTCTTCAACCAGGTTTTTAGTTCAATGAGGAAATTCTAATCCTTCAAGTCAAAGTGGCCCCACCCATGCCGATCTCACATTGCTCAAGTCCCCCAGAAACATTCTCCAAGCTGACCTGGCTGATCATCCATGAAATAGAGGAGAATTTTGAATTGATGACTAGGGCATTTCACTTCCTATTGGAATCCCCCCCACCAGGACTGAGCATTTTTTTTATCAATCCCTTGAACTCAACAACAAAGAAAAAATGGCCATGACGCTGCATCACCCCCTTGACTTCCAATCAGGCAAAAGTCAAGGTGAGGGCTTCTCTAAAGACTCACTCCCATCAAGTCAATTCTGACGTAGAGCAGCCCTGTGGAAGACAGTAGAACCGCCCCTGTAGCTTTTCCAGATTAACTCTTTTAAGAGAGTAGAAAATCCATCCTTCTACCTTGGAGTGAGTGGTAGTTTCCAACTGCTGACTTTGAAGTTAGCAGTCCAATTTGTACCCACCATGCTAGGAGAGAATCATAATAAATGGTTCTTATTATATTCCAAAAATTTACATATCAATACAATAATGTTTTTTGGAATCTCATTCCACTTTCACAGTAGCAGAATTGAATATGTGAAGACATAGAGACCACCTGAGAAAGGCCATCATGCTAATAATTGGGAGGGCCAGGATCCCCATCGAGGCAGTGAGCCTCCAGAGTCTCAGCACCTACTCTACTGTCTTCTGCCCCTCATGCTTGGCTTTTCTTTGCTCAAAATGATTGAAATGTCAAAGTGGCCTACAATTTCTCCAGATATGGTGATGACATGATTGGCTCATTTTGCATTCATTAGCATTTCGGACCGGCTCTCTGTGGAATCTTGAAAACCATATACAATTGTCTATTAGAAAATTGACCCTTCTAATTATTGTCAAGCTCAGAGCATAGGAATTGACTTCATAGGATCCTGAACTCTTTTTCACCCCTACTACTACAGTTTACACCTCACCAGAATTCCCAAGTTCTTGGGATGGCATCAAGATCATCCAACCCAGAATCTCAGCATTATCTACTACATTTCCCTCTGATCCACCCCCAAATAGTTCATTTAAATCAAACACATCACTTCTCTGATCAAAATTCAATGTTCTCTCTTACCTACAGAATTGACTCTCACCTCCTGGCAAAGCATAGCAAATTCTGTATAATTTCATTCCTAAATTCAGGATAAAAAAAATGAATCCAAAAGACGACCAATTTATAAAATTTGCTTCTCTTCAAATTAAATTTCCTCTGGGAAATTTATATTTACTGTATCTTCTAAAAATAAGCAATATAAATCAGAAAATTGTCTTTTTTTGGGGGGGGGGCATCACTGCAGAAAATTGTCTTTTAGATAATTTTATTCAAACAATATATTTTAAGATCTGATTCCTAAGGCATACCCCCCTATTTCATATAGATATACATACATGTATATATATATGTGTGTGTGTGTGTGTGTGTGTGTGTGTGTATTTGTCATCTTAAGAGGCATCATCATTAAATGAGAAAATGTCTGGGCCTTCTAAGGCACGAAGGTAAATATGGCTCTTTGGAAATACCTACTTTTAGCATCTGATCACCAGATTAATATCTGTTTTGGAACATACATGCAACAATTTAAAAATGTTGCATGCTGATTTAATTCACTAGTGTCGGCAGCTGCATTCTCTGTAACTTTGCACAAACAGGAAAAATCTATGACTAGATGCATATTTTTCACCTTTCTAGAACTTTCTAGAATATTGTCCTCTCCAAGGACATCTTGGCTGATTACATAGATTTTTTTTTGAGCTCTAATATCTATCATTTAAAATAGTTGAATGATTGCTGTCCTTAAATAATGTCACAGTAATAAAAGAATTAGCATCGACACTTGACACTGTTCATGCTAATATTTTACGCTCTGAATTTTCCACAGTATGAAATCAAGTTGCACATCTTGAGAGAAATGCATATGTCATATTGCCATGCACAGTAGATCAAACTAATGTGGAAAAAAAACCCTTAAATGGAAACCTTCTAAGGAATTTTAAATACACAAGCTACATCTGCAAGATATTTAACTATTATGCTTTCACTAAAAATTAATGAGATTTAAATTCAGCTTGAAAGATACAACAACCAAATTTTAAAGTGCATGCTAAATTTGTATCCTGGGTTGGTCCCTCAGGACTCAACACAGCCTGCCATGGAAAAAAAAATATTTCAAATTCAGAACAATGGTGGATGGGCAGAAAGGGTTTTAACTTCTTTTTGCCTATGATCTCAACACAATTCTATATGCCTTTGAATCTCTGTGTTAAACATCTCGACTTATTGGTAAGGCGTACGTGAAAGAAGTTGGAGAGCACCGCTAATGGTAGGCCAGTGACTCTCACATGGATGACACACTTGTGGTATTTGTCAGATCTAAGAAAGTGCTGGCTAGGTAAGTGCAATTGGCAAACGAGTGAGTTCCTCAGTTCAACACATGCACACTCGGGTTCCGATGCCCACATGGCCACCACAAAGCATTTCTCTACATCCTCCCAGAAGTATTAAGAGAGCAATTTCAAAATACACATGCTAAATTATACTTATGACTATTGTTAGCAACAAGAGTCAAATCTGAATTATCCTCCTTACTACTGAGCAGATTCTTTATTCTTGGAAGAGAGCTGCTCAAAACTGAACCGGCGCCTTTTGGAGACAACCTTGTCATTGGAACGAAACTCTAAAAAACACACATGCTCACCAAAAACAATATGCAACCACGCTCTTCCTTCTGTGGCAGCTTGTGATTAATGATCTAACTCAATTCCACTGGCAACATAGCACATGGCAACACCTTTTTTTGCACCACTCAATGGTGTGCCTGTGACGTGGGGGCGTAATGAAGTGTGGGTTTGCACGCTGAGGTGTCATTGTCATCAAGCAGCATTTTTACTAGGGGCACCCAGTGAAAAGCAGTCTTCTGATCAGATATTGAACAGTCACCAGCCATTAATTCATTATAATACTATTTTTCTAACTAGGCGATTTATGGATTTTCAGAAATACAGAGAAGCATTTTACATATTCTAGAGACTGCTAACCAGGCACACCAGAATTTAAACGCTACTAAAATACAAATACACACCATTTTCAGGCAACATTCTTTGATAGATCTGCAGACACAAGTCTCTTCCGCTATTTGTTTTCACTCTAAGATCAAGAAATCACAAGGAGTGGAAATGAAATAAGTTTTTAAAAATTGTGCTCCGGTTGACATCTAGTTGAGATGAAAGTGCTTATACACAAAACCAGAAGTTCTGTGGCTTGGTTACTTACAAATGTTGTAAGTTTAAATCCTACATATGGTAATAAACTTATAGTCAAATATATAATAAGCTCAAAAGGCAACCCTTTTCCAATATTTTGCATACGTGGCATAGGCCACACCGCATGGTGTATGGTTTTAAACCATCTCTAAATCTCAGCACTGGAATAAAATGTTCAAATCATGAGAGCTCCAGTTCTAACAAGCAGAGAAGACCTCTGCCCTGTGCCAAGTCACATTCGACCTTGTGTCTGACTACTTCCAAAGCTCTGACTCACTGGTTTCTCATTGTCGCCTTCCCTGGCAGAAGAGCAGGATTGGTATTCTTTACTGGCCCCATTTCCTAACATTGCCTGGTAACCATGGCAAATACATCAGTTTCATAGAGTACGTGGGAAAGGGTGATGGAGGATGGGAGGGTGGGCTGGGGGAGGACTACTTCTCTTCATTATGCAAAAGTCTGGCCAGATATAAAAGGACTCCCGGCAGTGCAGTGGTTAAAGTGCTTGCTCACCAACCACAAACTCAGTGGTAGGAACCCCCCAGATTCTGAGGGGAAAAGAGGAGGCAACCGATATCCCTAAAGTCTTCGAAACCCAGAAGAGCAGTACTGCTCTGTCCTGGGCATCACCCCGAGTTGGAATCCACTCAAGAGCAGTGGATTGGACTGGGTTTGGGTCAGGCGATGGATCTTGTTTGTTGTGTCATAACAATATGGGCATATGTTTCACATCTGAATGTACTACTTCTACTTTGCCCCTATGGTAGAATGAATCCCTGGGTCCTTTAAAAATGTAAAACTTGTTTCTGGAAAAACTACCCATTTACTGAGATGATAATTGTTTTCACTTTGATGTTCCTCACTCTGCACATCTGTTTCAGCTCTTTTAGGAGACACCCTCGTGAATTGATCATTTCTGCATATGTTCCTGGGTTAGTGGCAGAACCACACATCAGTCAATTCCACTGCTCTATTGTTTGCTTTTTAAAAATTAAAAATGTGAGTTGATGGTCAGTATTTATTATGACTCTTCCCTCAAAATATGCTATAGAAGTTATCTTAAGATATGTATATATTCTTGCATCTGTCAATAAAGTGAAATGTATATCACTGGACATTTTCACATTTACTGGCTAGAACCAAAACCCCAAATATAAATCAAACTCAATGTCATCATATTGATTTTTTTTTACTGTGAGGAACAGACTGGAGCTTTATATACAGCAAAGAATACAAGCTGGCGATAAGAAAATACACACCCACCCCAGGAGAACTCCCCAGAAGTTGAAGAAGCAAAGAACAACCATAAATAGAAACCAAAAGGAAGGTTGATGCTCTCAGGAGGAGACAACACAAATGGTCTGAAAAAACTGCATCTTTGACTGGAAAAGAATGAAACAGGACTGATATGTCATGCCATATACAAAAGCCAAACTCAAAATGGATCCAAGATAGACCTGAATATAAGCTATACAACCATAAAGACCAAAACATAGGGACAGAAAACCAATCATAAGGAAAAATCTCCACATTGTAAAGACAAAATAAAGGCCTGTGTCCCGCTAAAAATATGAAATTTGTGAACATCAAAATACTTCACCCAAAAAGTTAAAAGAAGACCCACATATTGGGAACAAATATTTAATAATAATACATCAGATAAAAGCCTAATCTCCAAAATCTATAGAAAAGGTCTTAACAAGAATAATATATATAACCTAATTAAAAAAATAAGCACAATTTACCAAAGATGACCGCCAGGCAGCTAATAATCATATGAGTAAGTGTTTGAGTTAGTTAGCAATAAGAGAAACACAAATTAAAACAACCAAGAGATAGCATCCCAAACTGACACTTCCGCCTAAATTCAATTAGACAGAAAATGTGAGCATCTTTCTGGTGTCACTGCAGAACCGTACAACCACTATGGAGACCAGCATGGCACTTCCTTAAACAAATGTCTCTTACACAAATCATAAGTGTTTTATGATCTGGAAATCTCCCTACTACATATATATCCTAAAGAAATCAAGAATCAAGTAAACAACCACAATTATGCTTACTTACAGCAAGTTCCATAATAGCAAAAAAACATGGAAACAACCAAAAACTCTCGTTATAAAGGAATGGATAAACAAACTCTGGTACATTCATAAAGTGGAATATTTTGCTTCAGTAGAAGCAGTGGCAACTCTCTTAAATACCACAAGATATGGGGAAAACTATAAAACATTATGCAGAGCAAACTTACTCAACCTGACAAAGCTAAATATTTAATAATGCCACTATTAAAAGGCAAAAGAAAAAGAAATGTGGCTTTCATACCAAAGATCAGACTTTGCTGACTAATGACAGAGAGGAGGGTGGGAGCAGGGAGAGAGGAGGGATGGAGAAGGGAGAAGAAAACCGCAGAGGGGAAGGGAGCTTAATGAGATATTGCTGTTGATTTGTTGAGATGGGTTGTGCAGCTATATAAAGTATGCTCCTTTAGAAAACAAAATGGAAATTACATAAATAAGCAGCCAGGGTCTCATAGGCTGAAAATAAATCGCTCCAGATTCCTTACTCCAGGAGCCTAAATATTAGTCTGAGTGGCTTAAAAATAGGAAGAAAAGCAAAACTGAAATGGACTTGTGACATACAAGATCATTTCAAACATAGGGAATGAAAAGATAAAAGACAGCCTTTGACATGGAAGTCATTGTGGAATGTACATTTGAATGTTGAGGTATAATCTTCATAAAAAAGCATTTTCACTAAGAGCACACAATGGAAAGACTCTTTGTTACTAGAAATAATAATTCCAAAAGTATATAAATATGAGAAAAAAATTGCTTCTACTCAATTTCATTTTTCAGAGTCTATCAGTTAAGATGTCTCTTTCTAAACACTGTGCATGCTTTTAGAATCTTTAAAATATATAGTCACATAAAATCACCAATATTTGACAATTTCCAGAAAACTACATTCTTTTTGTTCTTCAGCTTATAGATTTTCATTCAATGTAATGCAAACCTCTCTTCCTATTGCTGTGTGAAGATAAATCTAAATTATTTATATAATAGCTGAAGAGTAGTGTATCCAATGTATGACTGATAGACATTTAGGTTATTTCCATATTTTTAAAAAATAGGTTTACTGATATACACTTCACATATCAAAAAAATTAATCATTCAATCTGATAAAGAAAATTTATACAACCCTCATTTCAATCAATTTCAGAACATTTTCTTCTTTCATTCATTGTTATTAGCTCTCCCACTGTTATTTCCTCACCAACTCCACTGCCATTTCTCTAGGTAATTACCAATCCAGTTACTTATTGACTGCGGATTCTATAGATGTACCTACCCTGGATTTCATATGTAGAAAATCATATAAAGCACAGATAAGAAGCAAACAAGCAAACAAAATCAATAATAACAACTAAAGAGAGAGAGAGAGAGAGAGAGAGAGAGAGAAAGCTCAATCGAAAAGAAAGCAGAAAACTCAAACAACTTTAAAGTTTGTCAAAAGGGAGACCAACTGGGAGCGTATTGCATTTTAACCTAACTACATCTGCCACAATTGACTTTCTATGGCTCTCTGTCTGATAGTAAGGCTGCTTGCATGTCTGGACTGCCGTTAGAGGGGCTTCACCAGAGGCTTTTCTATGTGGGGTCTCTGAATCCATGTGGGGGATCTGCAAGTGGGCTTGGCGCTTCCATTGTCCAGTTTGCAGTCTTCTGCAAACTGCAAGCTCACAACTTAAGTTCTGATACCATTCCCTCCTTCAGATACGGATTTTATTATTTACTGTCTGTGGATCACTCCATCTGATGTGCTTCTTTTATGTGGACAGAGTTTATACCTCACTTAGATGACTGTTTTAAGGCAAACCATTAAGGTCCTAGATGCTATTCTTTCTGATAGCTGGGCACTATCAGATTTATTCACTACAATTTGCTATAGCACCCAAACCTTCAGTGATCTCTTCATGAGGGTGAGAATCCAGATGGATCATGCCATAAAAATTGATATTCTATTGGGGCTAGAATTATGTATGACCCCAAAATACATTCCAATATCTATGGTTTATGTATATCTCTGGCTCGCTTTAGAGACATCATTGTCTTTTATGATAGGGGACATTATTAATCATCCTACTGTAACATACAATAAATCTATTGTGATTTGTAAGAAAGTATACAGAGCAGAATCATTTTCCAGTCAATAATCTATATATATTCTTGTCATCTTGACGGCAATATCCTCAAAGAAACAGCACTCTTCTCAGAGCCTTTCTGAATTTCCATTGGCCATTTGCCCTTCCTTCTTGCCCTTTCAGCCCTCTGAGTTTTTGTGGCTTATTTTTTACATTTAGAGGGGAGGGCAAATGCTGCCCTTTTGGTCTCCTGTAATAATTGTTTCTCCTGAATGTTGCTTACATTTTAGAACTGTCTGTTGTTTGCCTGGTAGGAACCCAGATAGTGTAGTGTTTGTACTTTGGGCGACTAACCACAAGGTTAGCCGTTCAAAATTGTCAGCCACTCCAAGGGAGAAGAGATGAGGCTCTCTACTTCCCTAAAGGATTACAGTCTCAGAAATCTGTAGGTACAGTTCTGTCTGTCCTCTAGGGGTATTGTGGGTTGTAATGGACTCTTTGAATATGAGTTTGAATTTTGGAGCTATTTGGCTGATTCCTTTGGGTGTGTTCAGATCGATGTTTGGTTATGTAAGGGTTCCCTCAGTTCTATCAGACTAGTGAGCTTGGCCTTGTCTGTGATTTTGAATTTTGTTCTACTTTTTTTTCCCATCCAGGACCTTCTGCAGTCCCCATCATAGCAGTTGGTCATAGAAACCAGGCCCCACTTATTGATACTCTCCTGACATTGGAGGCTATAGTTTGTGTGGCCCAATGGTCCTTTGGACTGATTGTTTTCTTCACTTTTCTCTTTCTCTGATAGAGCAAGACCAACAGTTGCATTGTTGATGACCACTCACTAGCTTTTCGGATCCCAGTTACTTTTCAGCAGAGAGTGCAGAACATCGTCTTTGTGAGTTCTAGTATGCCCATTGACCTAGACATCCCCCAAGACCACAGTCTTCAGCCTTGGACCCCTGTAATTCATTCTCAAGATGTTTGGTCATGGCTAGAAATTGTCATCACTTTGTCCTGCACACTGTGTTATTTACACGGATACACTTGCAGCACAAACAAATACATATGCAAAAATATCTTCAGCCTAAATTAGATATTTGTGGATTTCTGCTGGATTTCCCACACTTGTTCAACTTGGTATCTACTTATAGATAATTGTTTGTTACATTTGCTATTGCAAGATAATGTATGTAATGGTATTTACCTTTGTTACCTGTAACTTTTGTCCATCTCTCAGCATCTTCCTTTGCCTTGGTCAAAGTTGGCCCTGCCCCCCTTATTCAGGATATCTTTATAATGTGGGACAAAGTGCTCCCACAGAGAGCCACTTTCCATGCATTTAATCCTATGGAATATAAATAAATTTGTCTTTAATCTTCTATGTTCTTATAATCACACTTTATTCCAGTGATGCTGAATCCCACAATTTACCCATTGATATTAATAATGTGCAGGTAGCCATGCTTTAAATAGCAGTAGTAGAAAAGCAGTTTAGGTTTATTGATTTAAATTAAAACTGGAGCTATATTAAGTTCTTTGTTGCTCACTTAATGAAATATCTCTTTCATTAGGGCTGATGTTTACACTCAATTTATTTTGTTTTGCCATAATATTGTAACATGAATAACTTGTAACTGTACCAAGGAATGAAAATCTACTAAGATGTATTGTTCTTTTAACTCAGAGGAAGGGGAGAGATGTTCATGTGGTCCATGTGATAAGAACTTGGGGGACAGAATTGAAAACAACCCAAGTCTTACCCTTGAAGGCACTAGCTCTCCAGTAGCGCACACCAACTCCTTAAGGAAGAGGTCATCCACTATGTGAGGGCTCCAAGCAAACGAGCCAACTCAGGCTCCAAACTGAACTTGTGTGAAGCCGTGGTCCCCTGTCAATGTCAGAGGCCCCAATGGGCAGCTTCCCAGCCAAGTATGAGCCACAGATGTGCTTTCTTTGTGTGTAGTGTTTCTTTATAAGTTTGTTTTAGTTGCCAACATTCTAACATTTGGAGTTTGCACTACAATATATTAACATTTCAGTCCTATCCAGCGAAAAATGTGCAGATCTGGCAAGATCCGGCCCCACTCCAAATATGCAATAATTAGCCTGTGCTGAATATTGACTTTTCTTTTTAGATGGGGCATGCACCTTCAATTGCCAATCTTCACCACCTCTTATTGTCTTTCTGTTACCTGCTAGTGCCTTCTAGTCACTGTTGAGCGTCATCTTTCAGGTGCAAGTCATGGTTTAGGCTGGACAGTTTGATCAAGGAGAAGCAAAAAGAACAATCTATGGTGTGGCATGAGTCAAAACATACAAAATAAAACCAATTTAGAACATAATATTGATTGACAGTAACTCGACTTATGGGCTCTATTAGTGTTCAACAGAAGTCAAAATATAATTTTCCTAGAAAAAAGAAGAGCACAGAGCAGTGTATCAAATAGCACACCTTTCTGTGCTTCACCTTCGTATCAAATTTGAACTCTTGCTGGTTAGAACATTTTATGAGCCTACAAGGAAGAATTTCACCTAAAATAATAATGTAAAGTGTGATCCTAGTTCCTTTGAAAAGGAAGAGCTGAGCAGTTATGCAATCCCACCCAAGACCTCCTGGTGTCCTGAGTGGAGGCTGGTGCTGGATGGCCTTTCTGCATTTTACTAGCTTGAGTGAAGGGACTGAGTCCTCAAAACTCTCATACACGTATCACAGAAAGTACGCTCCCCCACCCCCATGGTCTGTATCAGGCAACTTTATGAAGGAATGCTGTAGTCATTTCTGACTCATATAATGAAAACAAAAAACAATGCATTGGCATTGAGTCGAATCTGAATCACAGCAATGCAGAGTAGAATTGCCCCTGTGAGTTTCTGAGACTGTGCATGTCTTTACAGGAATAAAAAACCTCTTCTTTCTCCCTTTGAATGAACAGTGGTTTCAAAGTGCTTACCTCAAAGCTCAGCACCAACCCACTCTCCCACCAGTGCTCCAAGATGTGCTTAGCTAAGAGCTCTTGGGAACACCTATGGCAGAAGAAAGGGAGATCTTGTAGGCACGCCCTCACATCTGCTGCCATCACCGTTCAGGGACATTTTCCCTTCCCATTTTCATGAAATTTTTAGCAAATCTCCCATCTCTAATATTAAATGTTGTTACTGCTTCAATTTTTCTCCTATTTTATTCTATCCAACATGTTTCTCTTATCCATTATCCTTACTACTGCTTCTTTTCTGGACCATCAGCTCTTGGAGCAAATGAGTTTCTGTGCATTTTCTGCTGCTTCTCGGTGAGTAGGACATGGGCCACTGTACGCAGTAGAATGAAAGAATGTTTCCTCTGGCCCTGCAGAGTGTTAGTGCAGCTATGTCTTCAGAGAGAAGTTTCTAGAACCTAAGACAATGTCTGCCTGAAGAGACTCAACAAGCGGTTGGCTCAGACTCAAAAGCTTTGACGATTTAAGATCTCTTCCTTTCAGGGGAAAGTCAGATGTCTCTGGGAGATGTCTCTCTGCTTTGAAGAAAAGCCTCTTCCAGGAAGCGTAGACTTCAGCTTCTGGCAATGGAAAAGGGGGCTGTTTCAGGATCTGCTGAGAGCCCACCATGAGGACACCGAGGAACCACACAGACAATTAGGAATGATGTTGAGTTGCGAAGTGCTTTGTACACTCCCCTGACAACAGGGGAAACCTACAACATGAAAGCTCACAGAGGCCAAAAAACACACTTGCAAACAGCATATCTAAAATCTACAGGGAGTAATATTGTACCTTCATGGAAATCATATCGGGTCTTTCAATAATGCAGAGGCATGAAATCTGAGAAGTTGGAGAACACTGGCAGGTGTCTTCACAGCTGTACAGCCAAAGTCTGTGAGTTTCATGTCGTCTGCACGCATTAGATAACATTACATCTTGGACCAAATTCTGAATGGGGTCTCAATCTTACTTTGCAGATTTGTGACAGTCTGGATAGAAGCACACATATTCTCATGGTTTTAATCCTTGGTGCAAAACCCTTACTTTTAAACATTTTCTTTTCTTTTCTTGTCCTTTCTCTTTCACCTCCTATCTGAAGACCCATGCTGTTCACATGTGAAAGTCCTGATTGCCATGAAAGAATGGAAACCACTTGAGGAATTTTCTTTCTCCCATCTCAGATAAACAAACAACTTTTCTCAGTTGCTATGTTACACAGTAAAAAAATTTAAAGATCATCTTATTGGGGGCTGTTACAGCTCTTATAACAATCCATACATAAACTGAATCAAGTATATTTGTACATGTGTTGCCATCATCATTTTCTAAACATTTACTTTCTTTTTGAACCCTTAGTTACAGCTCCTCACCTCCACCTCCTGCTCACCTTCTTGACCCCTGGATAAATTATAAATTATTTTATTTTTATTTTCATATCTCATATCAACTCCTGTCTCCTTTCATCCACATTTCTATTGCTCCTCCCCTGAGGTGGGGGTGGTGTATAAGTCCATCATTGCAATCAATTCTCCCTGCCTCCCTTCCCCACCTGCTCCCCTTCTACTCTGTTTTCTGTTGCTGAGGGCTTTATCTGACCTGGATTCTATGTGTCATGAGCTCTTATCTGTACCACTGTAATTTTTTTAATCATCAAATAATGTGAAGTTTATATCTTTAAATTTTGGAGCTTTAAGTATTCATAATAAATATTCTTTATATATTTTCTTAATAAGCTAAATTGATTTGTTTCATTTTAGCAAATTATATAAATTTGGAGTTTAACATCATTTGTTTTGCACAGTTTAGCAATTTATAAGATTTGCTAGAAATTTTATATTTAAAATTTTAGGATATAATAAAAGACAGCTTACGAACACTCTTATATCATGTGGAGTCAAGTTGTCATTGCTACTATATTGAGGCTGATACCCTTCAATGCAATTTTTTTATTTTGAGATTATAGCAAAAAACCTATTTGGTTTAATTTGTAGATCTCCCATTAAAATGATGCTAATATTCACATCTATTAGAGGACTTCAAAGGTTCATTAAAATTGAATTAAAATATAGTAGAATTTTTTCACACACATAAAAATCCCCTTGACTATATAGAAGGAATGCTGGTATCACTGTTGGGTAAGCTTTGGGCTGCCTGAGACAGCCTGTAAATTACATAGTAAATATCCCTCTTTAAGAATGTATCCCTTCTATAGAATAGAGTTGATGACAATGGGTTTGGTATTTTAGTTTATGGATCTTGGACAAATACATATCTGTATCTTATATGAGTAATGATAGCAGTAGCTTTGTTTTTCAGAGTTTGTATACATAGATAAATGAATATATAAGGAAAGCTTATTAACAACATGTGATACCCAGATGACATAACCTTGCTTGCTGAAAGCAAAAAAGGCTTACAGTACTCGCTAATGAAGGTTAAAAACTGCAGCTTTCAGTATGGATTTTACTCAAGGTACCAAATAAAAAGCCTCACAACTAAACCAATAGACAACATCACAATAAATAGATATTAGATTGAAGTTGTCAAGGATTTTTTTTGGCTTGAATCCATAATATATACTCATGAAAATAACAGTCAAGAAAATAAATTGTGGAAAATTAAATACACTGGATAATTAAAACAACAGGAGATAAAGTATTGGTAAACATCTGTTGCACAACATCTCTCTCAAAAGGATAAAGAGCAAGGATGCTGCTTTGAAGACTCTAGTGTGCCTTACCCAAGCCATGACACTTTTAATCATCAGCTATGAAAGCTGAAAAATGAATAATGAAGAATGCAGAAGAATTGATGCATGAGAATTGTGGGGTTGGTGAAAAATATTGGAAATCCTGCAGGCTGCCAGAGGAATAAAGGTACAGTCAAAATGTTCCCTAGACATAGCCCATTGGATCATGGGCTTCCAAAAGGTTATTAATAGAGATTAGTCCCTGGAAAAGGACATCATACTTTGTAAAGTAGAGGACCAATGAAAAGAGAAAACCCTCAACTGATGGAGACAGTGACTACAACAATGAACGCAAACATAATTGTGAGGCTGGCACACCATCAGGCAGTGTTTCCTTCTGTTGTACATAGGACCACTATCAATCGGCTCGGTCTGGACCGTGCCTAACATAAAGAATATTATATAGATTGATAGGTGCACTATTAAAAGAGATGCTAGCATAAGAACTACTAGACAGATAAATGGATGGATAGATAGATAAGTGATAGATGATAGATAGATAATATTCTTTATAACAGCATTAAAATGGTGAGTTATAAATGCAAAGAGGTGTAATAGGAAAGCCAACTACTAATTCATGAACAACTATTCTTAACTGAATGCAGAAGCTTAAAACTTTGAAAAGAATGGTTAGAAAATCTCAAGGTTTTCACACGATACTCATGTGATAGTTGAGAGGAGAGCCAGCATGTTATGAATGATGAGGCTAAATGGCACTAGGAAAACAGGTACCAACTATGTGAGCAAATTGTTTATATAGGTCTTTGGCAAATAATTTAGTGTCTTCCTACTATGAAATTTCACATTAAATTGCCACTATTTAATACTTGGCAGGTATATTGGCCAGATAAGTCTAAGCTAATTGTTGTTAGGCATCATCCAATCTATTCTGACTCACAGCTAACTTATTTATAGCAGAACTAAGCACTATCCGGTCCTCCTCGAACCCCCCAGGAGTTGTATTTGAGCCCCTGGTTCCAACCACTGTGTCAATCCATCCCCATGAAGACGTTCCTCATTGCCACTGCTCATTTGTTTTACCAAGTTTGATGTCCTTTTACAAAGACTGCCCTCTTCTGATAACTTGAAGTAAGTATGGGAAAAGAATTCTCTCCACCCTCACTTTTAAGAGTCATTCTGGCTATATTTCTCCCAAGACAGATTTGTCTTCTTGGCAATTTCTAGCATTTTACTAATTTTCACCAGCATTATAATTCAAATATATCAATTCTTCTTTGGTCTTGTTTCATATACATATAAGGCAATGAAAATACCATGGTTTGTGTAAGGCACACCTCCATCCTTATCGTGACATCCTTACTCTTCAACACTTTAAAGAGATTTTCCCAAGGCAATTCATTCTTTGGTTCTTGATTATTGCTTCCATAAGCATCATTTATGGATTCAAGCAAGATGAAAGCCTTTTCAACTTCAATGTTTTCTACTTGTGATGTTACCTGTTGGCCAATTGTGCAGACTTTGGCTTTCTTCCTGTTGAATTGTAATCCATACTGAGGGCTGCAATCTTTCTTCCTCTTTGGCAAATGACGCACGTCCTCCTCACTTTCTTCAAGCAAGGTTGTATCATCTGCATAGAGCAAGCTGTTCATAAGCCTTCCTCCAATCCTGGTAACAAATTCTCTCTGACATCTAGTCCACCTTCTCTGATAATTTGTTCAGCATACAGGCTGAACAAGCAGGATGAGAGGATAAAACCCTGACCCACACCTTTCCTGATTTTAGATTATGTGGTGTTCCCTTGTTCTGTCCAAAAAAAATGCTTGCTGGTTATCCAGATTCCACAAAGTCATCATGAAATATCACTTTTCCAATATATCCAGTCCTGGGAAATGCAACAAGGAAAATGAGACCAGAGATTAAGCAAGCCTGAAAAAAAGCTTCTTACTGCCTTCCCAGCTAGCTCCCTCCCAGTACTCCTCTGGAGATTCGTAACTCACTGGAGATCTGTAACTCTGGAGATCCGTAACTTTAGAGAAGTCAAGTCAATATTTTGTTTCAACACTACTGAAAAACACACAGGAAAGTAAACTACAATCTCAATCTGTTTACCAATCAGACTATTTATGAACCTGGAGGTCTCTTCTCTACCCATGGAATGCCATATAAGCATACTCCTTGATACTCACATCATAGGGAAACTGTTAAAATAAATTTATATAGTTCTATTACCATACAGTATACATATTACATATATATCCTTTTTACAAGTGGAAATACATACATATTATATATGTGCATCTGACACCCATCCTAGCTCTCAACCCATTTTTATTTTAATTTGGAATCTTTTTTTCTCTTATGCTAACTTGAATCTTCAAGATATATCTTAATTAAATGGCTTCCTACATCTACAGAACCACTATTTCCTCAGAATTTTATAACCAGACAAAGATAACCCAAGTCATACCCTTTTTCCCAATGATATCCATAGAGCACACTTTTCACACAAACTTTCAAAGTCCGTGTGATGATACTTAACCACATCTATTGACAAGCCAGCAGAATTGTAGTTTGATTGATGATGTGTTTGGTGTTTGATTACAACCAAATAATTAATTGGGGTGTCGCAATGAGTACCATATTTTTACACATATAGTATGCACTTAGATGTTTTTTGCAAACCTTGCAACACCCTTGCATGTTTATTTCCCTTGTTTGCTATGCATGTTGTCTGGAGTACCAGGGGGTACTCCCAAAAAAGCAGTGCTCATTTGTTTGTTTGAAGGTTGGAGGATGGTGCACTTGAAGTTCATTCCACCAGGTCAGACTGTTAATCGAACTTTCTATTTAGAGATGCTGAAAAAAAAATAGCATAACAGTGTGCAACAAAAACAACTTGATTCGCGGCAGATGGCGGACTGGTTTTGCAACTAGGACCACACATCTGCTCTCGCAGCCATTTCGGTGAGCCAGTTTGGGGCCAAAAATGCCAGCATGTGTCCCTTGTCCCATGCATCTGACTCACCTGACCCACTTTGTGGAACTTCTTTCTGTTTCCACAAATGAAGTAGGACATGAAAGGACAGCGATTTGACAGAGAAGAGATGGAGAAAAAATGATGGAAGTGAGATCAGCCATCCAAACAGATGAGTTTGAAAATGTCTCCCAAAATGGGATTGTGGATTTGACGAATGTATTAAGTGTAATGGGAGTTGTTTTGTAAAAATACTTAAATACATAGCTTTGAAAAAAATCCAGTTTGGAGAGGCACCCCCTCATATATGTATATGCATTATTTACATGGAAAAATAATATGTAATTTATAGAGCCACACATTGAGTCACTGCCCTCTCCCACTCAGCTGCTCCAAGTCTTCTCCAGTTCCCGAGCCTCATATGTATGTCAGATGTCAGCACCGGGATTTGAACACCTGAGTTTGGGACTGGGGATTGGATATCCAGATCAGTTTTAATGTATATCAAGTTCTTCTCCTTTGGAAGATTGAATCTTCTAGATAAGCCCCAACCTTGCACATGTCCAGAAATCTTTAAGCCATGTAAATAGAAACAGGAGCACAAAAGACTCACCTCGTGGGAGTTTCTTATACCTATAAAAATTTATTTTTAATGTAATGTTTTTCTCTTCTTAGAAAAACATAAAACAGTCAGCTCATCTGCTTTTCAAATTAAGAGCAAGGAGGCTAAAAATTTATTTAACACGTTAGAAAAATATTTTTTAAAGATTTCTAAGACTCATTTTTGTTTCCTTTGGGGTGAAGACAGGAGGCAGAAGAAAATGTTAAGGGGGAAGAAAATGTAATGATTGCAGATAGTGAAATGGAGATGAAGTGAGAAAGACAAAAGGAGAAAAACAGTCACTAGAAGAGAGACAAGCTGGAAGAGCGCTGTCAGTTGTGAGCATACATCATAAGCTGTAATTTCCTAGACCCATAAAAGCTAAAATGCTGTTTTTATCCAACAGATTCTCTTCTAGGCATGGAGGATTTTGAACATCACAAAGTACATTGCTCTTGAACTATACCACAAAATAAGCTCTCTGCCATGAGGTGATGCTGGCTTATTGCGACTCCACAGGACAGGGTAGACCTGCCCCTGTGGGTTTCTGAGACTGTAACTCTTTGTTTGTGGACATCACTGTCCCTGGTGGGAGTAGGAGGCTCAGCCTTGCTCCTGGAGAGCTGCTGCTAGGTTTGAACAGCCAAGCCTGTGGGCTGCAGTCCTGCACACAACCACTACGCCACCGGGGCTCAGCCCGAGACTGTAACTCTTTATGGAATAGAAAGTACAGTCTCCTTCTGGCAGAGTGCAGTTTTCAACTGCTGACCTTGCAGTTAGCAGCCCAAAGGGAAATGACTGCACCACCACAACTGAATAAGGCGTATTTCTTAGAGGACGTATTTCTACCAGGAATAACACAAACCGAGAGACTGTTGATTGACTGGATGGCTATTTTAGATTATGAGCTCAGGAAAAGTTGTGGGGAAGGGGAATTTAAATTGAGAAATAAATATCACTGGGAAAGTATGATGGTCGTTACAGGTCAAAAGAATAGCAGAGTCCTGAACACAGGAACAAACCAAAAATGAACATGCCCTGGGCATGAACAAATGAGGTGGCATTATAATCATCGGAGAGGTAGACAGGGGCTGGATCACGAAATGAAGCAGGAGTTCGGCCAAGGGGACAAATCGAAGACAAGTGTAGTGATCCTCCTTGGACTGATGACAATTGGGATGTTGATCTTGGACTATTATAAATACACTTGCTAATGGACTGGTTAGGATGAATGAAGAAAGAGGAATCAGGGGTGGGGTGGTAGATGATGTTCTTTGTTGACCTAGGCAAGTCCAGGTGGAATCAGAGTGTTGGAAGCAGAGGTTTTCCAGCTTTGGGTTTGTTGGGTGATATGAATCAGATAATAGTTTTTGGATACTTATTAGATATCCAAGTGGACATGGTAATCAGGCAGTTTGATGTAAAAAATCTAGAATTCTTATTAAAGATCATAACTATCACCTTCTTTGCAGACCTTCTATTATTCTGAGAGATTAAATCTGAGAAAAGTAAGCAGGAAAATAGATGGATCGGATTCTTTGCACAATCATTGTATAATCAGAAGTCATCATTTGCACAAGAATAAATGAAATCAAACTTAGGGCCAGTTCAGTCACTGAGTTGTGAGGACCTGGCCCCAGAAAAAATCAATTATATTCACTCTCTGGAAAGTTTGTGACATTGATACTCTGGTGATGTCCTAATGTCTTGTCTGGCACTCTAGAGCAAATCAAATGATGAACAGTGCCTTCACCTCTCTTTTAGAGAAAAGAGAAAATCTTTCCATTGCCAAACTCTGTCCCCTTACTGCTTAGGTGCTCTTAGGATCTTGCTACTTCCCCTGGCCTGTTCTTTCACAGTCCACCCTAGATCATTGTAATTATTTCTCTGTATCCGCGAAAAGGGAATCTAAAATGTAACCTGACAATGTTGTGTGATGGAAGAGTTACCCATATCTAGAATTCCAGGGCATTTTATATCATTAATATCACTACGAAGTCATGTACTATGAAGTACATGTGTGATTCTCATAGCTGGAGCCATATTTAATTCCCAACTTAGATGGAATGTTCTCTTTAGCTCATCATGTTTTCTTAAGCCCTGGTGGTGTAACAGGTTGTGTCGTAGAGGTAGAGTGGGTTGTCAGGTGCACAAATCACGATGTCAGAAATTCAGTCACTCCACAGAAGAAAGATGAGTTACAATTTTGGAAACACAGAGAGCAGTTTCAGTTTGTACTAGACTGTCACTTTGAGTTAGAAGTAAGTTTTATTTTGGTGGAAGCTCAATTTGTCGCAACAGTGAAAATAAAATCCAGTAAAAACAAATATTAGTATATATGATGATCATAAATTAAACAGCTAATTTACATCTCTCGGTGGCAGAAGTTTGGGCTATTTTGCTTTACTTTATTTCTATGATGAAAACACTGTTCTGTGCTATTATATTTGAAATCCACTTTTAATATTTTTACAGATAATATATAATAAAGAGGGGTAGACAAAAGATGATAGAGGGAGGGAAAGACACTGGGAGACAACAGAAGTAAATGATGTTATAAACATGCCACATAAACTGGCTTACTAGTAGACACACAGATACACACATAGGCGTAATATATGTGGATAGTAGAATTGGGAGTAGACTCTACATAAATACAGGTTTGATAAAGGATATTTGTGTATGTGAATATGTATGTGTATTTGCCATTGTTGCAAATACATCCATCCACAAATGCAGTGGAGCATTCCAGAACTCAAAGTTATGAAAACTTCTCGTAAACTCAACTCACAACCATCAAGTTGACTCTGATTGAAAGTGACCCTATAGGACAGGGTTGAACTGCCCCTGCGGGTTTCCAAGACTATAACCCTTTACAGAAGTAGAAAGTCTTGGGCTGAGCCCCGGTGGCATAAGTGGTTGGGTGTGAGACTGCGGCCCGCGGGCTTGGTGGTTCAAATCCAGCGGCAACTCTCAGGAGCGGCACTGGGTAGTGCCCATGACCACCAGAGGCAGGGATGCCCAAAAAACAGAAGTAGAAAGTCTCATCTTCATCTCTAAGAGGGCTGGTCGTTTTTACCTGCTGACCTTGCAGTTAGGAGCCTAATGCATAACCTACTATGTCACCAGGGCACATCAAATACTTCTTAGATGTAACCTATGAATTATTCTAGCAGACCTGTGTCTTACATTGTCAGTGAATGTTATTTTAACTTTTACCTGACTGCCAACTCCCATGATTTACATGAATAGTATCCAGTCACAGAAGTACTTTTCTGTACAAGTCAATAATCCATGCATTGTGATTTGTAGTTAGCCTACATTTGTTAGTCTCCCTTTCTCAATAATGCTTTAAAATTATTTCCATGGGTTAAATCAGTAACACTGTAAACAGCAGGTCCTTATCCTCCAGGGAGATGATTGATAAGATTCTCTACTATAAAATAACAAAGATGTCTCTACAGTGAACCAGAGGTG
The DNA here is from genome assembly GCA_004026705.1 of Nesogale talazaci. Taxonomy (NCBI): domain Eukaryota; kingdom Metazoa; phylum Chordata; class Mammalia; order Afrosoricida; family Tenrecidae; genus Nesogale; species Nesogale talazaci. The sequence continues at coordinate 66,822 of PVJH01006367.1, read as the reverse complement.
GATAGAAACATAGACGCAGACATGGTTTGGAGGAGCACACTTAACCCCAGCTCCCATCTAAGGACACTTAGTTCTTATGACATGGCCTTGCTCCGTGCCCATACTCATGAAGGAAACATAGACGAGAGGGGCACTATAGCAAAGTGCAAAGAAGAGATAAGCTGTGCCCAGCTATCAAAGAGAAGAGTGTTTAGGGTCTTGAAGGCTTGTTTACAAACATGCAGCCATCTAACTGAGATATCAACCAAGCCCAAATAGAAGATACACATGAACATGCAGGATCCAAGAATTGTACACTATAAATGTGAAAGAGGGAATAGTATGAGAGTTTAAATTGTGAGATTCTGGTGATCAGAAGGCTACAGATTACAGTGGAAGCCCAAAATGCATCTGCAGGATCTCCATAGGAAATAAGACTCCAGGGATTTCTCTCTAACCATGATTGAGGAGCGGGAATAGCCTAGTGATCAGACATAGAGTACTGGAGAGATGGCCATACTAGAGAAAAATCATAACAGTTAAAACCTTGTCACCTGACCACCCTTCTGATAGTTTGTGCTTAGTCTAGTTTTTAATATTGGCTGTGGGGACTTTTTTTCCATATTGCAATTTATCGGTTGTATTTTGTCAGTGTTGGTAGCTTTCTTGGCTCTCTGTTATGCATTTTTCTATGCTTTTTGGCATACAAAACTCAGAATGGGTGAATGTAGAGAGACAATAACTAGAATAAGGGTCCCTGGGGCAAGGGAGGTGGAGGGTAATGTGGAGCTGATACCAATAAGAAGGATGAAAATATTTGTATGGTAGCAATTGCACAACACTTCTTGATATTTTTGAACTATAGATTGATATGTCTGGATAGGATCCTCATAGAATGGTTTAAAAGAAAAAATTCTTAAACATACTCAAATACCTTGAGGGAATGAGCTGTTGGTTCTAGGAGGTCAAAGTCATAATCTCAAGAACATCAAAGTCACTTGGCATAACATAGTTCACAAAGGCAATGCTCCTTTTATACCCTACTTGAATGAGAAGAGTCTAGGGCCTCAAAAGACCCACCTGTAGTGTAACTACCGGGCTCTCCCTGTCCTGGGAAGGAAAAGTGATGAAAATCAAAAGGCAGGTTGAAACAATAAGTTCAGTGAACTAATGCACCACTCAGACATCAGTCTCCACGGTTCTGAGACCTGCAGAATCCGATGACACCCGGATGCCACTCCTGACTGCTGCAACAGAGATCTCATTAGAAGATTCCATGGAAAGACCCACTACTGCTACTGACTGCTCTCACTGGGATCCCATTAGAAGATTCCAAGGGAAGATCTCCATAGAAGAGGAGAAAAGTGCAGAACATTTAACTTTACAAAAGAGATCAGACTTACTAGTTGGATAGAGACTAGTGTACACGCCAAGACAATGGCCCTTGGGCATGTTTCAGCTCCCAAACTGAGCTTCCTCCCATGACTTGGTGTTCAGCGAAGCGACAAACAGGTGTAAGGGGAAGAATAGCACTAGTGAGATGTGTGCACCTTTGAGGAGTCGGCCATTTGAAGATTAAAAATGGAGCACTTACCCAAGGACAAAGTTCAGAAAGGTTGGGAGAGAAAGAGAAACCGACACTGGGAAAGAGTGAGGAAGGGCAGTACATTGAGGGAGGGCAATGAATGACATGAAGCAAAACGTGTGAACTTTTACATGTACAACTGCTGATCTGTGTTCCGAACTCACTAAAAATTTAATACAAATAAACTAGAAATGTTTGGCATGCCTATATACACATATATAGGTATGTGTGAACATATGCTTTTTTCTTTTGATGAGGATTTTTTTCTTTCTTTTTTATTTAATCATTTTATTGGGGCTCGTACATCGCTTTCTATAATACATAGTCACATATATTGTGTCAAGCACCTTCACATGCCTGCTTTCATTAACATTCTCCAAATAGCTGCTTTTCTACTCAGGCCCTTGATAGCAGCTTCCCATGCTTCACACTCCATCCTTTTTCCCCCTCCCCCAGTCCTCATTACTTTATAAATTATTATTGTTTTGTCATATCTTACACTGCTCGACATCTCCCCCTGCCCACTCCTCTCCATGTCCGTCCTCCAGATAGGAGGCAATCTGTAGATCACCACAGTTGGCTCCCTCTCTCCACCCCATCTTCCCTCCACCCATCCAGTAACTCCACTCTCACCACTGGCCCCGAGGGGTTCATCCACTCCGGATTCCCTATAATTCCAGTTCTCATCTCTGCCAGTGTTCCTTCTCCAGTCCAGCTGGATTTGCAAGGTAGAGTTGGGGCCATGATAGTTGGGGGGACGGAAGCCTTCAGGAACTGGAGGAAAGTTTTATGCTTCATCGCTACCTCACTCCACCTTGGCTGGCCAATCTCCTTCCCGTGACTCCCTGGTGTCCAATTGCCCACAAGTGGGTCTTGGGTCCCCACCCTGCTCTCCCCCTCATTCTTATTGATTTGATTCTTGTTCTTTGATGTTTGATATCTGCTCCCATCGACCCCTCGTGATCACACAGGTTGGTGTGCTTCATCCATGTGGACTTTGCTGTTTCTGAGGTAGATGGCCACTTGTTCACCTTCAAGCCTTTAAGATCCCAACTACTTTATCATTTGATGCCTGGGTACCACCAGTTTCCTCTGATCTGTCTGGCTCTGCATCCTTTTGTCCTCAGCAATCATGTCAGGAGGGTAGGACCATAATGATATGATTTTTGTTCTTTGATGCCTGATACCTGATTCTTTCCACTCCTCATGGTCATACAGGCTGGTGTGCTTCTTCTTTGTTGCTCCATTTGGTCCTCCTCAAGCCTTTTAGACTTCAGGCATTATATCTTTTGATAGCCGGTTACCATCAGCTATCTTCACCCCTCTTGCTCATGTCCCCATCTGTCCTCAGTGATCATGCCAGAAAGGTGCATACACAGTGATACCATTTTTTCCAGTTTAATGCCTGAGACCTGATCCTTTGACACTTTGTGCACACTGGCTGGTGTGCTTCTTCTGTGTGGGCTTGGATACTTCTCAGCTAGCTAGCCGCTTGTTTATAAAGGCCATTTACAACCTCTTCCAAATATTTCTATTTCATTGAGAAGGTCTATTTTAATAGACTGTAAAGGGCCCTGGAGTGGGTGTCCAGTTGGCCTACTAACCGTATGGCCTGCACTTTGAAACCACTAGTCAGTCCATGTGGGGAAAGGTGAGGTTTTCGGCTTCCATTAAGATTAACAGGCTGGGGAACGCACAAAGGATATCCTGTCCTATTGGCATGTTATTCATTGGAAATATCTCGGTAGCAAAGAATTAATGCTTCTATTAAAGGGGGGAGGGTAATTTCATTGTTGTTGTTGTTGGTATGGGGCTGTTAACCTAAAGTTTGGAAGTTGAAACCCAGCAACTGTTCCTCAAGAGAAAGATGAGGTGGCATATTTCCCTAAAGACTGAGAGTCTGGGAACTCTCTGAAGGAATTCATCTCTGCCCTCTAAAGTCACGGAGTTGGAATCAACTCGAAAGCAGTGAGATATTTTTGTTTCCACATGAACCCATAGCCGTGTTGGCACTCAGCTCTGCTAATGTATTTCCCTTCACAACAAATCCAGTCTTTTGCTCCTGGATGTTCCAATTAATCATATAGATACATTCTCTCATTTACTAGAGGAAATAGGAATGTTCCACATCTCTGCTGGACCCCTTATATGAACACCCATGTGATTTTCAGGTTATTTTCCAAATACTTGTTAATAACACCTACTTGTCATTAAGAAGCATTATAGAAAATTTTAAATTTGATTTGTGATTAATCTGTGTTTCTTCAACACTAGGCTAAAATCATAGGCAAGTTGTTCCGCTGATGCAATTATGCTAAGTGTGACATTGAGGTGATAAAGACTTTGTTTCTTTTTGTTGGTACATTCATGTGTTCAATCTTTCATTTGCATAAGTAATTCATAAAGAGATTGGGGTTAAGAAATCAAACTGTACCAAAGTAGATGTGACAAAAAGGATATCTGGACCTGACAGTTGTCCAGAGCACATACTATAATCCCCTCTGCCTAAACTCAATCCATGTGAATGCTGCTGGAGCGGCTCCTGCTATTGTTTCATGTCCTGAGCCCATGCTAACTTTCAGCCCCTTTATGGACAACCAAACCGAACACAGCCTGCTCTTTAGCCACTCTGAAAATTGCGGTTCTGTTTGTGGTTCTGTTTGCGCTAACTGTGACAGCCACTGTGTCAGTCCATCTCATTAACTGTCTCCATATTGTGATAGGGCAACAAAAAAAATGCTAGGATAATTGCCTCTATAAGAAGGATTTTTTCTCTCTTTTTTGCAGTGTTTTTAAAAAAATTCTCTGTAAACAGATTGGTGCGATAAAGCAGGAGTGCTTAAGATGGAGAATAAAGAAAACATTTCAAGGGAATCGTTGAGCTTTAAACTCCAAGCTAGAGGACTGGCGTGAAGCTACATATTTTAGAATCTCTTCGTGCAGTCAGCAGAGCTTTTTCACTCCCTTCTTCTGCTAGGGGACGGTTTCAATGCTTTCAATGAATACCTTCTTATTTTACCATCCTATTGACATAGTTTCATAAAGTCAGAGCGATTCGCAAAGGTTTGGGAACAAGACCTCTCTGCAGCCCTCACAGGACGGTGCCTCCCTTCCACGCCCACCCCCACTACATTCAGGGCTCCAGCTTTGCTCAGATGATGGAAGATCTTGACAGCAACTTCATCCCCTTGTAAAAACTCTCAGTCAGCGTGAAGCCTACTTAGTATAATAAACACCACAGCAGGAACTATTTTTGCAGGTGAGTTGTCCTGTGGGAAGCCCACCCATAAATTAAGAGAATAGGCTGGAAAAGAAAAGTGGCTCCACCACAAAGAGGGGGAAGGAGAGTTGAGGCTCGAACCCCCTACTGACTGAAGGTCATGGACCTGTGGAGACTGACAACTCATTATAATTTATCAGTGGACGTTTTTCCCCTTAAGCCAGCAGGAGCAATAGGACCTGACACATTATTTTTTAAAACTCAATAGAAACTAAAAAGGTTTCAGAGGCCATGAAATGTGTCTAGGGGCAGAAAGGGAATCGAGGTTTATAGCCTGTCAACCAAACGTAGATTTTCTTCCAGCAGAAGGAATTTCCAAATGCTATTAGTGGATGATATGGTTATAAAACGATGAACCATAAGGATTCCTCCTCCAATGTATGGTTAGCATTCAGAGAGTCTAGCATTTTTAATATACTAATATTCAGCAAGGATTCATATCTTATGTATGCATTAAAGTGAATGAGTACTAAACCTACTTTCATCTAATTTCATCCAACTTTATTATTCTATTTTAATATTCACAGTATCCATCAAACCTTCAAATGAGAATTTTTTTTGAAATATGCTGAAATTATGTCTGCGTGGCATTCTGTGGGGTTAAAAAAATTAAAGACTCTCTGATCAAATTAAGGAGTCCTAGAATGAGTTACTCATTGTGCTGGCAGGCACAGATCAAGCAGGCAGTTTGAAACCACCAGCCACTCTATAAGAGAAAGATGAGGCTTTATATGCCTGGAAAGATTTCCAACCTCAGAAACCCATAGCAGCAAGTCTGCTCTGTCCCACGGGAGTGTTGTGACTTTAAATGGACTCAATGGCAGTGGGTTTGAGATTGTTATGTTTTCTGGTGAAATAAGTTTGGGTAAGAACTGAATATTATCATACTAAATGTACATTGGCATATTAAAGACCCAAGAAATCTAGAAGGAAAGAAAATGGCTTGACTTTGTTACATTAGGACATTTGAATGTATTTTTTCAAAAGCTGTCTTTTCATATTAATACTCCAGAAACATGGAAAATAAGCTTTCTTAGAACACTTTTGTTTGCCTATTAAAATTACACTGAACCTTTTTATTTAAATAAGTTATATACATAAATATACATAATAGCACATGATCAATAATCTGGTGGTATTTGTTCTCTTCCTGCAGAATCTTACTGGTTCAAAACATGACTGGGATACCAACATAAGCTGGAGAAGGGGGAAATAACTCTCTGGCAACTCTCTTCTGTCTCCTCTCCCTCTCATAGTAAGTCATATGGAATAAAGGGCATTTCAACCTGATACCGTGGATGTCATAATACCTAACAGGGGTTTCTTTACTTAGAGTCTGTTTCATATCTAGTCAGTAAAATCAGTAACCAAACAACTATTTTATTTGTGAATTTTAGATTTCCTATATGCAATGCACTTCAAGAAGAGCACAAAAAAGTGCCTATACTCAGGAAAATAATTTCTTAAATTTATTTTAGTTGTGCTGGCAGATTGCAATTCAACTTGACCCACATTGCATTTTAACTTTCACCAGTGTGGCCCAGAATTTCCTTGTTGAATACAATGTTCATATATGTGGATAGAGTACATTGCCTAAGAGTTTATGGTCATATTATGAAATAGTTTACATGGATTAAAACCTCACCAAAGGTGCCAATGCTATACCAAATTACTAAGACTCCTTCTCCAGAGTGGGCTGTTTGTTGTCCCTTCTAGGCTTAACACATCACCACAATTCCTAAAATGTTTCTGCCCTTAAAGCCCTTAATATACTCAAGGGGTTTCTCTCAGTAAAAGTGTGCCTGTTAGCCCCTTTGTAACAGATTATGGAAAACTATTATCTAGAAGTTGTTTTAAAATGCATTGTGATTCTCTTGCGGTAAAGGAAGAAAACAAATCTACTTCTGTATCAGAAAAGCATTTGACAAAGGTGAACTTGGGGAGAGAGGCAGAGAAACGAGGCCTCATGGAAGGTTGACTGATGACTCAAGTTTACACATAGCAGGCAGGGCAAGCATGGTCCAACCCTGCTAAATCACGTTCATACACATCTTAATGGGGGGCATCAACAACGTGGCCAGACTGGAAAAGAAGAAGCTCCAACCAGACAGATAACAATGACCAGTGATGAATGGCATAAAAGGACTAAGAGAAAGGCATAAAAATCTCTTCATAGAGGTACTTATTGATAGGTAATCTCATTGCAGGGGGAGAAGAAACTAAAGCACAGGCAGAATAAGCACTGGGTACAGCGTGACTGTATTGCTGTATGTGCTGTTGTACTGTTGCTGCTGTACTGTGTGAGTTCAATTCTTTACTCATCTTCTTCGTAGCTTTCTTAGCAAATGAGTTACTTAACTATTCTAAGATTCAACAAATGATGCCACAAATAGGAATTCACTAACAGAAATGTGTCATTATTGTCTGGCCCATCTGCGTAATCACAGAATGAAAGCTGAACATGGTTAGGATTCAGCAAGTGCATCTTGTTATGCAATAAATATGTATTTTTCCTCTCTCTTTGTCCCTTGTGAAAGGGGGTGAAAATTGCACTACACCTCTGCAAAGGACGAAACTAGCACTGAGAAAGAAGGTGGAAAGAGATGAGAGCTAATTTCACGGGAAAAAATCTGTAAAGTTTGAAAGCAAGTTTTGAATTAAGAAGGGGGCATCTTTTCTGTTCCCAACAGAAATTCTTGTTGTCTACCTATGAAATGTAGTGTCTCTCCAAGCAGTGTGAGAGAAATATTCCAGTAGCAGGGGAATTTACAGTAAAACAGTATAAATAGCTCTCTGCATGGATATGGTACCTCCCAAATACATGAAGTAGTACTATATGTTTTCCTTTTAATACAAAGAAGCACAAGAAGATACAGTCGTGTGCAGTTTGGATCAACTGCTCTAAGAAAAAGAAGGAAGCAGAGAGAGGGAGAACAGAAATAAGGTAGAAATGTGTCTCTCTCTCACAAATCAGCCAAGTATAGGTATCAACAGCTGGTTTGCTTGCTCTTCTCCTGATGCTTTGTCATATTTCTTGTGGTCCAGAAGGGTCACTGTCATCCCTAGTATCACAAGCAAATTCCAGATATCAGGATGAGAAGAAGATACAAAGGGTACAGCGATTCCTTTTAAAGGAATAGACCAGACATCACATATATATTCAACTCACAGGTTTATGGCCTGAAATATTCAGTTGAGTAGACCTTGGACAAGAGAAGCTTGACACTCATCTCTCTATAATTGGATGGTCATGTTCTCTGCTAAGGAAGGAAGAAAGGAACAGAGGCTCTTCAGGGACTACTAGCATGAGTCTTAATATTAGTGCAAGGGATAAAGTATGTATAAATATCAATAAATCACAACTTTAAAACAAGAGTTGTAATGAGATCTTTGAAAAGTACTCAAATAACAAAAAATCCAGGTACATTTTTCTCCTGCACCACGTCTATCCATTCTTTAAGGCACAAAGAGAGATAGATACATGAGAGTCGATATCAGTATTAAATGGACAAAAATAAAGTTCAAAAGAGGATGAATGATTAACCAAACAATACGGTATGTGAGTCCTTGGGGACCTGGGGCTTCATAAGCCCTCTGCTGTCAGAGGAGTCCTTTCTCTCAGAGCCCCCAAGCTGCTTGGCCTCTCTCATCAGCATCATTGTGGGGACACCTACCACCCATGATCTAAGCTACAAGAAGCACCAGACTTTACCAAATGACTCTAATAGATGAAACAGTCTTCGGGCAGCTGTAGCCAGCTGGCCACTCAACATAAAACAAGACACATGGCAGCTGGGAAGGCTGAGTAGTCAAAATAATGCATCTGACTTTCATTGCAAGAGGCACCTCTCCATCAAGAGGGATTATGCAATAGGGGCCCATACACTGCCTAGAGCCAAGAAAATGCCTAATATGGAAAATACATTGGTCTATAAACTTATTGCATAGGTTTCTCAGGTTCTTCCCAGGACACCCAGAGTGTATAGAAATGAGATTCTGTAGTAATCTGTAGTGACTGTTCTTAAAATCCTAGTTTGAAGTGTTACACACAATCTGGCAAGCGATTCAAAGGAAAGTGGGTGTGCTCTCATTGACAAAGCAGACCAGTGGCCCTGAGGGTTCCTATCCAGGATATTAACTATACTACCTATTTTTATATGTATAATTTTATTTATTTTCTCATTACTGTTGAAAGTAATCCTAGTAAAATATGTACCAATTAAATAATTTCTACATATATCCTGCTAAGAGAAGTAAAAATGATACCATAATATCATTTACTATATAGAAGTGTTGAAAATACTTTACCTCCTCTTATTCTGACATACTTAAATACTTAATATTATGTAGCAGGAAGGACCAAAACGGATGCCAAAAGAGACTTGTTTTTGAAAATCTAAAGCAAATAGGAGATATGATGACTAAAAGACTGAATAGAAGATTTCAAAGAATGGCTCATGATGATCAAATACAGCATGATCATGAAATGTTCAAAGACTTGGAAGTAGAAAACCAATATGATATACATCTGAAATCAAAAAGAACTAAAAAAAATACAAGCCTCGCGTTTGCAATATTGAGGTTTGGGGGGCAAATTATTAAACAATATAGGAAACATCAAAAGAGAATGGAAGGAATTCCCAGAGTCAAAAGAGTTAAATTGGTCAATGTTGAAACGTTTCAGGAGGTAGCATCTAATAAAAAAAAAAACTGATGGCACTCAAGGAAGAAGTCCAAGGTGAACAGAAGGCAATGGCAAACGAAAAATGCTCCAGGATTGCTAGAATGCACTCTGAGATATTTCAACAAACACATCCAGTATTGACAACAGACACTAGTCTATGCCAATGACTTTGAACAGCCAACGGGAAGGGGGCTGCACTTGAAGCCATTCTAATGAAAAGTGGAAATTATCAAACAGTATTATTAATATCATATATGATGAGTTTTACTGAAAATAATTCAAAACCAATTATTCATCCATAGATGGGAGAGAAATCAGTGCCATCGAGACCTTTCTATTTTGTTGTGCATAGAGTCACTAGGACTCAGAAGCATCTTGATGCCACCTCACAAGAGTATTGTATGTGGATTCAATCCATCTAGCAATCATCAATTTTGTTGTTGTTGTATAAAAACCAGACATCATATTGTTTCATATCAAACAGTTTTGTACAATTGCTACCAAAATCAGTTTCACACCATTTTCTTCCTTTGTGAACTCCTTAATATCAACTTCCCCTTGCCAACCCCCTGATACCTCCTGCCGTACCCCTCTAGGACCCTTTGTCTTTCCTTTAGACTCACCCATTCTGGGTTTCATACACAAAAATGAATAGCAAGCAACGTAACAGAGAGCTAAGGCTACCAACTATAGCAAAATACTACAGAAAAAGCCCGATATGAAACACACACAGAGAAAACATTAAAAACCAGATCAAGCACAAAGCGCATCAAAAAGGAGATCAAACAATGAGGTTTTAACCATTCAAGTCAGATTTATCATTCTAATCTAGTATCACCATCTCTCCAATACTCTCTGTTGGATAATCGCAATAATGGGATAGAAGGAATCACTGGCAGCTGATTCCCTGCACATATGGTGCTAGTGTGATTTCGGGTCTATTGTAATCCATAGCCTTCTACACACCATACTCTCACAGTTTAATCTCTGAAACTATTCCCTTTGGCTTCAGATTATATGACTTACAAGCCTTCAGTCATAGATGTTGGAGCTCTGCTTCCATGTGGGCTTAGTTTTCATCTCACTTACAGGGCAGCTTGTTTACAGACAGGCCTTTTAAGAACCCAGATGCTATTCTACCTAATGGCTAGTCACTACCTAATCTCGTCACCACACTTTGCTATGGCACTTTATCTTCTGCGTTTTCTTCAAGAGGGCAAGCATTGAGTCGGGCCATGTTGTAAGCAATAATTATTCTAAAGTGATAAAGAAATAGTAAAGGCTTTCTTTTTTTAATGCTTTTACTGGGGGCTCTTACATCTTTAATCGCAATCCAAATATTCATCCAGTGTGTCAAGGACATTTGCATATATGCTCCCATCACCATTTTCAAAGCATTCGCTTACCTCTTGAGCCCTTGATATCAACTTCTCATTTATAGATTTTTTCCATATTTTACATCATCCTCCATCACCCCTTTACCCACTTTTCCATTACTTGTCCTCATGGTAAAGGGACCTAGGTTGATCCTTATGATTGATTCTCCCTTTCTCCCCCCACTCCCCCCAATCCTGCTGGTATCTCTACTCTCATTTGTTGCCCCTTTGGGGTTTATCTGTACCGATTTCCTGTGTTTCGGGCTCTTGTCCCTAGCACTGTGCATGGTCTGGTCTGAGCCAAGGTTTTTAAGGTAGAATTGAAGTCATGATGGTAGGGTGAAGGAAGCACCAACAAACTAGAGGAAAGTTGTGTGTTTCATCAGTGCTACACTGCACCCGACTGATTCATCTCCTTCCTGTGACCCCTCTGTGAGGGGATGTCCAATTGTCTACAGATGGGCATTGGGTCTCCACTCCATGCCCTTCCCTCCCCCATTCTCTTTGGGTATAGTTTTGTTCTGGGTTTTAGATGTCTGATACCTGATCCCATTAATATCTCATGATCATACAGGCTAGTGTGCTTCTTCCAAGGGGACTTCATTGTTTCTGAGCTAGATGTCCACTTGTTTTTCTATAATGAAGGCTTTCTAGCAAATTGCTTCACTATCTAATATTGCTTAAAATCATTTCTAGAATCTAAATAATTTTATACCAGAGTTTCCTTAATCTTTGTAAGGACAAGTTTCTAGAAGAATACAATTTTATATCACTTAATTCCTACAGATACTAGATGAATAACAAAAACTTAGAACAAAATAAGAATCATTTTAATTAAATTTAATTCAAAGTGTTAATTGCATGGTATACAATATAGCACAAATCTTTTTTAAAAAGTTTTTTAAAAACAGTTATTTATTCTTCACAAAAAATATTTTTGGAAAAAAACTAAAGTTAAATTTCTGAGTTCTTTGAAGCTAAACATTTCTGAGTTCTTTGAAGCTAAACATCTCTAAAAAAACTTTCTTAATGCTTTTTGAGAAATGGAGTTTGACAATTTTGTCATAATTGGGCTTTTGGGGAGAAAAGTAATGGATAATTTTTAGTTAACTTATTTCTTCTTACCTCATATAAGGGAGAATTTCTGATGTTGTAAATGAATGGAGATGCAGAAGAATTAATCTGTAAGAAAGCAGAGGGCTACCGCTCACCCAGGCATGTGTCCTTTCTTTTATTCATACTCAAATTTGGGAATATGTCACTGGTTGCATTTACTCAGAACTTTTTTTTAATTTGATAAGTAACATTCTTAGAACAACATTATCTAAAAAACCAAGTGCTGTAAAAATATAATCTACAGGGCTGAGCTCCGGTGGCGTAGTGGTTGTGCGCGGGACTGTGGCCCACTGGGACGGAGGTTCAATTCCAGCAGTGGGGCTGGGCCTCCTACTCCCACCACCGGAGAGCAGTGATGCCCCCCCCCAAAAAAGATATAATCTACAAAGCAAAGAACGGAGACAAAACAAACTCTAGTATAACATTCTATATCAAGAATATCTCATTGATATGTCAATAAACACCTGTTTGCAGATATATTGACCTCAAATGTGCATCCTTGAAGTTTTGAGTTGTATCCAAGTTCTAGCCATGCTTTCAGCTACAAATTTTAATAATGAATTTTAAACTTCAATATACAAATTGAATTTTTTTCTGGAAAAAAGCCACTAAAATTTTTGTAAAAGTGAAATTTCTATGTGAAGTGATATCAAGAGTTCCAAAACATGCACCTACTCCATGTGAAGGGTCACAGATGCAATGGAGACCCCAAAATCCACCTGCAGGATGATTGGTCAGGCCCTCTCAGAAAAACCACGCAGAACCAATGACGGAGTCAGGCTGGGGTATGGCACTGAGGAACTGCATATCTGTCCTCTAGTTCTTTGACATTTCCTCCCCTTCCTAGTAAGGTCTTGTGCACTTTACCTCATTGATCACGTTAGAGTTGTATTTTTAGGATCACTAGGTACAAGAAGGTCAAGACGGATTACCCCACAGAGACAGTGCCAGGAGAGGTGGCTCCCTGAGGGTCCCGGAGAAGAGGAGGGGGCTGGGTATGAAGGGGAGAGCATTGATGCTGGAATAACCCAACCCGATGGCATTGAACAATAGGATTGTATGTGAATGAGTATATTGGAATGTGTAAAGTATGTAAATAAAACTTTTTAAAAATGAGAAATATCTTAAACCAATTGGAATATGTAAGGGATGTCAAGAAAACTCTTTTTAATGTGAAATCTCTTAAACAGTTAGAACTTTTTCCAGTCCTGCTCTGCTCTCAGCAACATGGACTATGTTGACAGATGTCTAATATTTCAAAGGATCCCTGGTGATGTCATGGGTTTACGTTGGTGGCTAACCATAAAGTCGGCATTTCAAAGGCTCCAGCAGCAAATGATGTTTCTTGTGGTGCTGCCTCTGGTTAGTTCCTTCATCGCACATGCTCACAAAACACAGAGTGCTGGTGGCACCATGGAAAGTGCTCCACCGCTAATTGAAAGATCAGGTCTGTGAACCCACCAACCATTCTATTGAGGAAAATATGCCAGTCAACTTCTGTAAAGATTACAACCTCCAACACCATGCGGGACTCCGCCTGTTAGGTACCCTGGAGTCAGAATTCATTTAGCATATAGTTTCCTTCTTGGATTTTGGTCACACAGCATTTCCACCAGCTGAGAGAAAAAGAACAGGTTGACTCCTTAAGAGTCAAAAATATTCACAATTTTGACCCCTTGATTTGAGATATAAAATTAGAGTGTACTTTTAAAAAATACTTCAATGCTGTATTGCTGCATTGCAAGAAATTGCACAGTTGTATTTGGGGTTGGGGTTTGCAAGGATGATAAATCAGTTGCTGTGATTGGTAAGTTGCCTTATGCCAGCGGGTCTGTTGTAATGTAACCTGACCTATATGATGACTGTGGAACTGTATAGAAGTTCCTGCATAAACATAAAACAGCATGATGAAGGAGGTGTACAAAGCTTCATTGTATGAATTCATTAAGTGATCTATGGGCTGAGCCCCGGTGGCGTTAAGTGATTGAGTTCAGGATTGCGGCCCGCGGGATTGGCAGTTCAAATCCAGCGGTGACTCTCAGGAGCAGGGCTAGGTAGCTCCCACGACCACCAGAGGGCAGTAATGCCCCCCCAAAAAAGTGATCTATGAAAGGCAACAATTTTAATTTTTCAAAAAAAAGAACAAAACAATAGAAAAATGTTTTTATGACCTAGGGCCAAAAGACAGGGGAATGTAATTTCCTAAAAAACAAAATGCACAAGGTACAAAAATTTGATGCTTCAAATAAAAAGGAACAACTTCTTTTCACTAAAAGACACAAGTAGAATGAAAAAAAATAAATACTAAATGAGGGAGTGGGGAAAGGTATACATCTAAGAAAGAGAAAGACTGTCACAAAAATATGTTTTTAAACTTGCACACATTGGTAGGAAATATGCTAACTCAACAGAAAATGAGTACAAATCACCAGTAAGCCTTTCAAAGGTGATCAAATTCAAAAGAGAATCTATATAGCTAAATAAGATACATTAACAGATGTACAATATCGAGAGTGATCAGAACCACAATATCTTGCTTTACTCACAGGTTTAGCAAAAATTAAAAAGACATTCATGGTGTGTGAAGAGTGATGAGGACTCTCATTCACAAGCCTTGAGATAAAAACATGTACAATCAAATTAGAGAAAAATTTGGTATCCGCTCTTAAATCTAAATTTTAAATAGCTTTCCCAAATCTCACCTTCAAAATTCCACCTTAGAAGTCTGACCTACTGCCATCAGCAAGTTTTTCTAAAACAACCTTTTGTTAAGAAGATAGTTTCATTGAATGGATGAGTCACAGCATCTGCTTGCATCTAAAGTACAAACTGCCATCCCCAGACAATCCTGAGTATGAATGTAAATGAGAAAAATAGTTGCCCACATGTGATGCCAACTTATGGTGTCAACGTAGAACCGTGCTTCTCGGGTCTTTCAGGAGCTAATTTCTCAGAAGTAGGTCATCAGACTTTTATGCGAAGGGGTTTCTGCAGAACCTGGAACCTGGTCAGCAGCTGAGAATGCTTATCGTTTGCACCACCAGGCTACCCACTTCTGCATATGGAGAGCAGCCTCTTGATGTAGCTTAGCAGTGCCTCAAGGGTCTGCTACCCACCAGTTAGGCATAGCTTCTATTTTCACTTTGGTCAGAGTTCACATGGAAGCATACATGCATATAACTGCTTCCCATGATGGGATCCAGCCAGTTGACACAGGGTCAGTAGAACTGAATAACTATTTGTTGCTATCGTTGTTGTTGTTGAGCTCAGTGAATTGTGTGTTAAAATTGCACTTGTAATCAAGAGTCTTTCTAAGCTGGAGATCACAAATCACAATGTGGAAGTCATAAATTTATATCCTTTACTCTTTTTTTAGCATTTATGTGTGCAGCTGCTCTTTGTAAGTGCTCATGCTCATTTTCATCAGCCCATACGTCTAAAAATTATACATAATCATACTTGCAATATTTCCTAAAACTCATTTCCTAAAACTCATCATGCTTTTGATGAAACACTTCATTTCTATTCCCGTGCATTTGTTACTTCAGTAACAAACATATACCAAAAAGAGAAAAAGTGTCAAACAACCAGGATGACATTCATTCCAGTTTTGTGTTAAGTACCAAATTCCCATGAGACATTATGAGTGAATTATGCAAATCCTGAGAGTATTCAAATATCTAAACATATTGTTAGAACAATTGTGGGACGTTCAGCAGACTTGAAAAGGGGGTTCTCAAAGGCGAATATATACGTTCAGAGAAGAGAAGTCATTTGTTTCTAACATAACAAATGCAATGTCTATTGTCTAATTGGTCTACCTCTGAAGGAAGGGGATGCAACTCCTACAGTGAAAAGATAGTGAAGGATAAGTGACATAGCAAATGACACTCGGATGCAAGTGAATAATGATGCAAGTGAGGATGCCAACCAAGAAACACCATGGAACTCTCTTAAATGACAGTGGTATTGTCTTTGTCAGGTATATTGATTATTTTCCATTTATATTTTATAATTCTTTCTTATAACAATATAACTTTGTGTACCTCTTTTATTGTTCTTAATTATTAACTGCACGAAATAATAGAGTGTGTTTTAGTCTATCTTTATTTTTGCTTAAAATGGTCATTAGGACAGTGTACCAGTTATTACAGTATTTGAAGGCCACCAATGGTTGCTTCCCTCCCTGCCCTCATTGTAAGTTAAAAAGGTGCACTGGGCCCAACCTATGTTATTTTCAATTGCCTGATGTGGTGGTCTGGGTCGACTCAGGAAATAAATTCACAAGAACTCATATGTATAAGAGAGAGTTTTATATGAAGGGTAAGTGTACATTCAGAAAGCCTCCAAACCAGTGCTGCCTAAGCCCATAGGTCCAACATTAGCCCATATGTCCAACATCAATCTACAAAGTCCTCCTCAGACTCACAAAATACACACAATGATGCCATATGCAAGAAGAAAGTCAAATCAGTGAGCATGTAAGCATCTCAGCACTGGCAGGGGTTTTCACGTGGCTGCTCCAGCACCCACGGCTGCATCGGAGTAGGTCCATGTGGCTTCTCCTCAGGGATGTCTCACAGGAAGTGAGCCTTGCCAGCAGAAGCAAGTAACTGGCTAAGGCAGCTACACCCTTTCCGACCATCAGAAAGTCAGAGACAAGAGAACGAGAAAGGCAAGGCTCACCGAATCAGTTATTTCTCCGCCCTTCAATTAATCCCACGTGTGTTCATCGGCCAGGTTGGCACAATAAACCTTGCCTATCTCACCTAATATGCATGTAAAAGTTAGACATTGAATAAGGAAGACCAAAGAAGAATTGATGCATCTGAGTTATAGTGCTGGCAAAAAGTACAATGGACTGCCAAAAGGACAAATAGATCTGTCTTGGAAGAAGTATCTCCAGAATACTCCTTAGAAGCAAAGGAGACTTCAACTCACATCCTTTGGGCATTTATTATCAAGAGAGCTAAGTCCCTAGGAAAGGACATTATGCTTGGTAGAAGGTCATAGAAAAAGAGGACAAGATGTATTGACACAGTGTTTGCAACAATGGACTTAACCCTACCACTTGTGAAGATGGTGCAGGGTTGCACAGCGTTTTGTTCTGTTGTACTAAAGGTCACTAAGGATCAGAGCCAACTAGTCAGTACCTAACAGCAAGAATTTACAGGAACAGATCAACGAGCACGGGCAGTCACCCACCCACTACAGGAATTTGATTTGACAAATGTTATGGGTTGAATTGAATTCTTTGAAAAATATGTGTTAAAATTCTAATCCCCAACCCATGGATATAATTCAACTTGGGAATGGGGCTTCCTGTGTTATGTTAATGGGGTCACATCATAATCCACTGCATTACCAGGGCTCCCAGGAGATATACAAGGAGCAAGAAAATTTGAGCGCTAGAGAAGCTGAGGAAAAGATCTTGTCCAGCTTCCTACTAATATTCAACTGTGAACACTTTTAAATGATTGCCAGCAACATTCATTTTGTGCAATCTTAATTAGACTATTCAATCAATTTCAAGGATCTCTTCCAGTCAGTTAGCTGTCTTCTGGATTCCCTGGTAGAAAATGTGCACCTCCAGTACTGCCTCTATTTCTAGAAGTGCTTCAATTAGCACCCAATCAAAGACTTTAACCTAGCTTTTACCAACATATTCAGAACACCTCAAACTTCTACCTTCAATATCATCTGTTCTGGATCATGTGCTATTTCCTGAAATGGGTGAACCAATTCTGTGTGGTACTATAATTCTGTATACTCCTTACATAGGATTACTGAAATCCTATTAAATTATTTCAATAGCATATTGATGCTTGGTGAAAATGATAAAACAGTAGGGAAGCTAAGGAAAAAATAAATAAATGTTTAAAATACCAGAGACTCAATTACTTCAGAAGAAAAGAATCTTTAAGACAGTATTGTCTGATGAGCCTGTCAGGGAGCAGCATAGCATCAATGAAACACACAACTTTTCTCTAGTTCTTTAATGCTTTCTTCCCTTCACTATCATGACCTCAATTCTACCTTATAAATCGGATTAGACCAGAACATGCATACTGTTACAGACAAGAGCCAGCAACACAGGGAATCTAGGATAAATAAACCCTTCAGGGCCAACAAAGAGAATAGAGATACCAGGAGTATTAGAGGAAGGTGGGGGGTAGGGGGAATCAATCAAAAGGATCAATATAGAACCCCCTCCCAGGAGAACAAACTTTGGAAAAGTGGGTGAAAGATAGCAAAGAATGATGTTCAGACATGAAAATAATAATCTATTACTTATCAAGCGTTCATGAAGAAGGACAGGCAGGGGGAAGATGGGGGAAAATGAGGAGCTGAAATCAAGGGCTCAACTAGAAAGAAAATGCTTCGAAAATGATAATGGCAGCTTACATGCAAATATGCTTGACATGCTAGGTGAATGTATGACTTGTGAAAAGAGATGTAAAAGCCCCCAATAAAAGTATTTAATAATAAAAAAGACAGTATAGTCCACCAGTTCTTAACTTTCTTGAAAAAGTGCTAACACATGTGAGGATAGAGGGGGAAGAATTCACTACTCAGACTCCTGGAGGAAGATAGCAGCCTGAAAGCCTTACCACAGAGAGTTGTAAAGTATTTTCAATCCTAGCCTTGTTGATTCCAACTTAGCCTTTTTTCATTTTAAGCATAAATAAAATAGAGAGAAAATTAATATTCTTTATTATGTGCCAGTAGTAGCACCTCAATTTAGAAAGCATCTCAAGAATGCATTTGACTGGTCATACAGTAATTACAGAAGACCTGACAAGTGGTGGGAGTTCATCATATAGGAAAAAAAGCAAAATGTCTTTACAAAAATAAAAAGAAATGGAAAGGAGCAGACAGGAAGGCAGCAAAGACTCCAAGACTTGCTCTGGAACATACAGTAGCTAAAACACAGCAAACAAACGATGGAACAAGAGAGCTGAACAGAACGTTCCAGAGTTCCGCTTGAAAAGACAACATATCAGAGTGATTGGAGATAGAAAACCCAAAAGGAAGGTCATGTCCAGCATATCTCAAGCTGAGAAAAATAAAGGAAAAAATTCAAGCTTTGAATTAAAACATTGAAGTATTCTTTGGATAAAGTACAGACTGAAACAAGGAACATTCAAAGATGAAAAAGATATATCAAGTCATTGCACTAAAAAGAATCAGTCAACGCTCCACTATTTCAAGAGGTAACATACAATGAACTGATAGTACAGAAGGAAGAATTTAAACTGCATTAATGAGAAATGGAATCCTAGGAATTGATAGAACTCTGATTTAAATGTTGCAACAAGCTGACGAAGTTCGTGCAGCACTCAATTTACACTTGCTTGAAAGCGCAGGAGGGGAGTCCAATATGTCAATCGGGTCATAGCCTGATGATGCCTCCTGGAAGGTCTGGCCTTTTTATGAAAGAAGCTATGAGAAATTCTCTTCCACTCTATTACCTGTCACCTTCATCCTTGCTGATACACTCTGCCTCCAGAGACAGCCCCATGTGAGCGACTGGCCTTGAGAGCCAACCTCTAAGCGGTCAGTGTCCTACCATGTGCAGCTCTGTGTGCCTGAAGAAGGCTGCTCCAGCTACCATTGAACTTACAGTCCTGAATTGGACAACACTGTGATGTCTTCTTGATGTCAAGTTCTTTATTATACATATATGAGTGTCCCTAGTTTTGTTTCTCTAGGCAACTCAACCTAATACAAGGATTTACTCCTGCAGGACTGCGGCCCGCGGGCTTGGCGGTTCAAATCCAGTGGTGGCTCTCAGGAGCAGCACTGGGTAGTGCCCATGAACACCAGAGGCAGTGATGCACCCCCAAAAAAACAAAAAAAAAACAAGGATGTACTCTTTAAATCATATCTTTAGGTAAGACTGTAAAGGGAGAATAATGAGTGTCAGATTCTTGAGGTCCACCTGTGACCATCTAAACATAGGGCACAAATTATTAAGGGAAATGAGAAAAGGCCTTAGTACAGTTTTTCTAAACAAATTCTCAACTGGTTTGGGAATTTTTCCCCTTATCATACTCCAGGTAGTTTTGAAGATATGAGTTCCTCCGTGTCCTGTTAAAACATGATAATTTTAAAGTCCAATTCATTAGATATTGTGCTGTTTTGCTCCAGTCCATTTTATTCCTCTTTTGCCCCCCTATGCAATGCAACTATGAGATAAGTAAATAAAACTATAGGGTAAAACTTAGAAGATGTAGTTTCTGCCTCTTAGGAGAATCTTGTTAAAAGTGTGACTGGATAACCTCTATTGTTTCCTAGCTTCTAGAATAAGTAGCACAAAGGGTTGCCTTAGGTTGGAAGGGTGTTACTGTCATGTACTAGGAGAAAATATTAAAGTTGTTAAGGATTTCATTTTCTTTGGATCCACCATCGATACCCATGGAAATAGCACTCATGCAATCAAACAATGCATTGCACTAGACAAATCAGTAGCCAAGAGCCTTTGTAAATCATTAAAAAGAAACAATTTCACCTTGAGAATTAAGGTGACTATGTTAGACAGGGTTCTCTAGAGAAACAAAACCAGGACACTTATAATTTTATATATATTTATATAGATAGATAACATAAGAAATAAATGGCTAATTATATAGCAATACAAATGGCTCAGAGCAACTCACTTCTGGGAAACAGCTAATACACTGGCAGTCCTTTGAGGCTTGAGGGTCACCAGGTATCCTCTATAGAGCAATTTAGGCACAGGCAGCAAACAGCAAGACAGGTCACCAACAGTCAGCCAGATGACAGGGTCTGACAGTCCCCAACTCAAGTGATATATATTCCAGTAGCATGGTAAAAACAGGTCTTGAAGGAACTTCAAACTGCAGCTACAGTGGGGTTAGCTTGAAAATTGAGGCAGAGAACAAGCTAAGGCAGCAACACATTGGTCTGATTATCAAAGAGCAAAATACAAGAAAGGTGAGGTTTGCCAAGCCATTTATCGCTCCACTCTTCAATTAATCCCACATGTGTTCATTGGCCAGGTTGGCACAATAAACCAACCTATCACACTGGCCTTAACTTGAGCTACAATATTCTCAACTGCTTTATAAGAACACAAAAATTGAATAAAGAAGATCTTGAAGCATTGATGCTTTTTTTGGCAACAACTATTGACTATATATATCCTAACCAGCAGGTAATGAAGGTAGTGGGGTTGTGGTGGAGTGATGAGTTATTGGAAATGTTTGACATCTGACACCAATCCCCCTGGCCATTGCTTTGGAGGTACACATGCACATACACAAACACAGCCACTATCACCTCTTCAGGGCCTGAGCTTATTTTGGTATCAGACTTATGCTATCTTGGGGGTATAGTGCATACCTCATAGTTCCATATCGATGCCACTAATTGCTATGGTAGTGCAAGACCAGCGAGTTCTGCCCTATTGTTGATGCTACCACTTGGATTAGACTTCCTGCCCCGAACAACAGTAACTAGACAAATATAATGAATTGACTCTGCTTTTGTCTAATTTGTGTTCTTTTTCTCCCATGTCTTCTCCTTTTTTCTTGTTTTATTTCCATTTCCCTATGATTTTTTCTTTTCTTTTTATTAATAACAGTTCAGAAACAAATTGAGTAGCAAGTGCAGACAGGATGACAGTCAAAACAAGCCATCTAATTCTCACCACTTGCAGCCTTTATCATTTTAAAGAATGCAATTATCTGCATCTTTTTATTACTTTTTTGGTTGTTGTCCGTATTCCTCCCCAGCTAGATTATAAACTGCCGTGAGTGCTACATTTGTCTTAACACAGGTACTCTACAGTGCAAGATATGTAGGGCATACCTAATAAATATGGACTGCATAAGCATCACCAAGCAAGTCTGTCTTCTTACCACAGCAGAAAAGAGCCAAACACGGAGGGGAGAGTGAAAATGAAGATAGGGAAATGAACACTAACTCATCCCCTAGTGCATCCCCTCCTTTTCTTTCCACCAGTCATTTGCTATTTTATATGTTTCTCCTTTTAATTTAACCATTGCCTGGGAGGAAGTGAATTTGGTCTGATTTGGGGGTTGTTTTGTTTTGAAGTGATAGCAACATCATAACTATAAAACAGAATGTTATTATAAGATTTAGGGTTTTATTCGTGAAATGCACTTTTCATTTATTCTTTGATTCTAGAGAAATATTGAAGCACATATAATAAAAGAAACAGAGGCATTTCAACCGTCCAGGAATGTTTTGAGTCTCAAGAAAGATAATACCCACTCTGTGATCGTGTCCATCTCCTACCCTACCCTTACACTATACACACATGCAGAAATAAACCAACAGGCACACACACATAACTCAATTTCCAGAGAAAAGTAGCGAGAGGACTATCCAGAGCTGGTCCAGGACACTGATTTGACTGTGTTTTCTAAGGAAAGTACTTTAGCATGGATCAGGGCCACTGGGTGTATGCCCTGCTTCCCTGCTCACTCTCTCCCTCTCAGGCCTCTGGCCTGCTGATCTCTATCTCTAGGTGTGACCATTCTCTTCATATAGGTGAAGAGTATAGGCCTGGGGTCAATACCCTTGCTCTACCTCTGACTACCTTAGGAAAATCCCTAAGAATCATTTAATCTATTGTGAAAATTATATTCTTTGTTGAAATCATTTCATGTAAAAAATTCTCTGAGCCTAGTGTGAAGCCACTACCACCACTTAGTAGGGCCAGATGCCCTATTAAATGTTATCAGTTTGGATTTTCTTACTTGGTATCTGGCCCTATTAAATGTGGGCCGATCATTGAGGCTAGCTTTGTACTCAAATCAAAACCCAAATTCATTGCCAGCTAGTCGATTCAAGCTCAACCATAGGACAGAGTGGACCTGTTCCTGTGGGTTTCCAAGACTGTAAATCTTCATAGGAGAAGAAATCCTCATATCTCTCCAGCAGAGCAGCCAATGGATCCAAACTGCTGGCTGCAGTTAGCCTCCCAGCATGTCACCACCAAGCCACCGGGCCTCCTCTCATCTACCTCTCTGGATTGATTGATTTTCTCTGAACTTGGTAGTCACTTTTGTTTTGCGTGGGTCTCATTTGAGTAGCAAGTTCTGAGAATTCTGTGACTCAATCCAAGTACAGAGTAAAGAGCAAAATAACTCTTCATTGCCTTCATCTAAGTGGCTGGCACAAATCTGACACTGACCCGCAAGGTTTCCCTGTGTCCATCCTGAGTAAACACTGAGGCTTATGGCCCAATTCCAGCAAATAAATGAACTCTAACTTTGTGTTTCTTTACATTCTATGGCACATGTCTTCCTCAAAGTTCTCTTGAGAAAAATGAGTTAAGTATAAAAAGCAACTACCATATCTGTTTTCCATGCTGTGTAAAATATCGCCATCAATTTGGTAGTTTGAAACGTCATTCACTTATTTCACTGTTTCTGTGGCTAGGGGTCTGGATTTTTATATGAGTTCTTCGTTCAGTGCCGATACAAGGCTAAAATTAAATGCCATCTGGTCTGTGTTTTGGTCTTCAGGTTCAACTTGGGAAAAGTGTACTTCCAAGCTCATTCAGGTTGTTGGAAACACTCCTTTCCTTGCCCAGTATGATTGAGAACCCTGGATTCCTTCTAACTGGTGGCTGGAGGGTATCCTGTTTTTGTTTTGTTTAGGGTTTTTTAGGGGGGGGTGTTTTGTTTTAGTTTTGGGGGTGTTCTCTTATGTGACTTTCTTATAAGACTTCTCCCACTAAGACTTCTTACTTTTTCAAAATCCAGAGGAGAATTTTTATCACTCCAGTCTGCAAAGATGGAGACTTATATAACTAAGCATATTCACCAGAGTGACATCAAATCAGTTTTGCAAAATGATACTGGTTAGACTAGTATTCCATCCACTTTCACAGGAAAGGGCATCACTCACTACAGAACATTTTAGGGTATATCTGCCACAACTGCCCTAATCACACTTGATTATCAAACTTTGTAGTCAAACTGATGAAGAAACATTCACAATAGTCATTGATGACCAATCATTATAGTGATTTAAATTGGAAACCTAAAATTCCCAAGTTGTTGCCACAATTACTAGCTAACTCTGGAATTCCTTTACATCTGCTCTTATTAGAAGACATTTAGGAAGGGAGAGAAATTACACCAGTTTAAAGAAAAAACTACAAGTAACAATCAAGGCAAATAAGAATAATCAATGTTAACCTTTTAGAAGGGAGGGAGGGTTATAGCTTATTGTATTCGCGAAGTCGTTTAACACTGAAAATAATTTTTTTTCACCGCTGACTACAATTCACCCTTGTTCTAAAATTTTATGTTTGCAGTTTGGGAGGTTGAAGATCTTCCATGGTGATTTTTTCTGAAGTCAAATAAGAGGGAAAGGTAGTGACCATCTGTTCATCTCTCCAAAGCAATCTACTAATATTTTTGTAAATTCTTTGACTCTTGTGAAACAAAGAGAAACTAAGTTAGGCAGTGGACCCAAAACCCAAGAAACAGACAAGCACGAAAAACTCTACCCCGTTATCAGACCACCACCGCCACTAACTTCTTTAATTTGTGTTTTCTCTTTCTAATGCCAAAAAAGCTTTTACACATTTCTCACTCATCTCTTTCCATTGTGTAGATACTATTTTAACTTTGCCTTGCCCCTTTGCCTTGCCTATTATTTCTTTTGAAATTTGGACAATCAGCCTGGACACATGGTGAGAGAAGATACATGGGATATAATCAAAAATCAAAAAGAGAGACTATTTCACCAAATACCTTGGACATGATCCCAGCCATTATAAACTTGTTGAAATCTGAAATGTATTTGCTCTTTCAAATGTTCTTCTCTTAATTTAGAACCAAGATATATTTTCTTGAAAACGAATTCCATGTGTTTCCATTCACTTATACTTAGCTTATTAAGGACAGTGTAAAGAGTATTTGAGGTCAAGTCTTGTTTAAGTCTTCTAAAATGTGTTAACCTTTTAGGCCATGGGTAAGAAGGGAGGCAGGAATGAATTCTTTCTTCTTTGACCCTGGGCACCACGACACTATCCACTCCACACAGAACTGTTTTATATTCTTCACAAAACTGAACAAATTGATTTGCCAATGAGAAAGGGCATCATGGCAAAAATATTTTAACAAAAATGATGGATTTAGCATGATATATTTATTTTTAAAGTTATATGAAAATGTATTATAAAAAAATTGATTTGCAAAGCTTTCCTAAACTCCTCCCAAGGCAGCACATGCCTTCAATGTGACTCTGCCTTGAAGAAGCCCCATATTTCACTGAAACTTTCAAGACACAAACTTTCCTACTTCCAGCTTCTCTTCAATCTCATGCTCCTGCAGTAACTGTAGAGAGATCTGGTGATGATCAGGGTCATAGTCTATGCTAGAAATGTCTGCTCCCAAACCACTATCATGGAATCAGACCACCGTGCTGTATAAGGATATCAGGTCCTTGTCTTCATAGTATCCTATTCTTTGTCTCCAACTCAAATGAAGACTCTGAAAACTAGGCCCACAGGAGGTTTTCTTGAGAAGAGAGGAGATGGCAAGTCAGCTGCTATCCTGAAGAGTCTCCACAGATCTCAGACAGTTTCATGAATATCACCAAAAACTTCAGGGAGGATAAAGCCCCTAATAGCAAATATTATGAAAGCAAAAGAAGGGTGATTTTTTTTATAAAAATCATTTTATTTGGGGCTCATACAAAGCTTATCACAATCCATACATACATACATTGTGTCAAGCACATTTGTACATGTGTTGCTATCATCATTCTCAAAACACTTGCTATGCACTTGAGTCCTTGGTATCAGTTCCTCATTTTCCTGACCCATCCCACTCCCCCCTATATCATGAACTCTTGATAATTTATAAATTGTTGTTATCTTGTCATATCTTACACTGCTCAACATATCCACTTTTCTGTTTTTTATACCCCAGGAAGCAGGTTATACGTAGATCCTTGCAATCAGTTCACCCTTTCTACCCCACCTTCCCTCCCCCTCCTGGTGTTGCCACTCTCACCACTAGTCCTGAGGGGTTCATCTAGCCTGGGTTCCCTATGTTTCCAGTTCTTAACTTATCAGCGTACATCCTCTGGTCGAGTCAGATTTGTAAAGTAGAATTGGGACCATGATAGTGGGGGCGGGAGGGAGGAGAAGCATTAAAGTATTAGATGAAAATTGTGTTTCATCATTGCTACACTGAATCATGACTGACTCATTCCTCCCTCTCGACCCTTCTGTAAGAGGATGTCCAATTGCCTATAGATGGGTTTTGGGTCCCCAATCTGCACTTCTCCTCATTAACAATGGTATGAATTTTTTGTTCTTTGATGCCTTATACCTGATCCCTTCAACCCCTCATGATCATACAGGCTGGTGTGCTTCCTCCATGTGGGCTTTGTTGCTTCTGAGCTAGATGGCTACTTGTTTACCTTCAAGTCTTTAAGACCCCAGATGCTATGTCTTTTGATAGTCGGGCACCATCAGCTATCTTCACCACATTTGCTTATGCACTCATTTGTCTTCAGCAATTGTATTGGAAAGGTGAGCACACAGTGATATGATATTTTTGGCTTTTGATGCCTGATACCTTATTAATAAAAGTGATTTCTATGAAGGATTACCCACCATAAATTAATTCATCTCTGCTTCTGGTCATTTGAAATCAATGCTGTTGCCAAGGGCAATCAAGTTGGACACCGTCCAGTTTGGTGCCAAACTCACCCAATTTGTTGAGCCCACTATTGCAGCCATTGTGTCAATCCATCACCTGCAAAGTCTTCCTCTTTTGAAATAACCCTCTGCTTTCCAGACCCTCCACTTCCTCTTGTTCTTCTTCCTGAGTCTCCATCTTATCAAGCGTGAGGTCATTCTCAAGGATGGAACAATTGTTTAAGCCCATTTTTTTCGGTGTGGGTTTCCTAGGGCTGCTGTAACAAATTGACACAAATTGGGAGGCATAATTTATTATTATCTCACAAAACTAAAAGGTTGTTTTATCACAGTGCTAGAGGGAGGCTGGCAGTTAAAATTAGGATGTTAGCCACGTTGGCTTCTCAGAAGCAGAATTGAGCTGCCTAGCTTCTGGAGATGCTGGTGAGCCTGTCTCCCTGGTGTTTTCGTTACCTTGTTCTGCCATATCAGGAGCCCGGGTGGCCTACAGGGTTACATGCTGGGCTGCTTTCAACTCTGTGGTAAGCAGTTCAAAATGAGTCGGGGCTTCGAGGGAGAAAGATGAGGCTTTCTACTCCCATAAAAATTTACAGTCTTGAAAACCCACAGGGGCAATTCTTCTCTGTTCTGTAGGGTCACTGCGAATGGGATTGACTCAGGAAGTGAGAGCTGCCATAGCAATTATCACCACAAAGCATATGCTTTAAGAACGGAAAATTATATTATCCCCATTCCAGAGGTTAAAAGCCTACATCCAGGACATGGCTCTATGAGAAGGATCTTCTAGTTAGAAGTTTCTCCGTTCCCTTCACATTTCTGGGCTCTATCTCCAGTCAAATTTTCAGATACAGGAGTTAGGATTTCAATACATATTTTCTTTGGGAGAAGAGTGCATTATTCATTAATTTGTAACAACTGAGCTCAGAAATTGATTCTTTAAGTCTCTGGCACCACATTCATGTTAACAACTCCCCTTTTGGTGTCTTCTCTTTTATAGCGAAGCTGTTTATCCTGGGTCCTGCCCTATCCAGGACTTCATGTTTGGACTTCAGCTCCCATGTACAAAATGTTTCTTTAAGTCTCTTTCTAACTCTCAGCCTTTTTTTCAGATATCTACTGTGAGATTTAATCAAGATAACTGGGAGATTTAGCCAAGATAACTCCCCTTGACTTGGGAGACCTACTGGGACAGTGGTCAAAAGTGGGGGCTGCAACTCTCAAGGTTGGCAGTTCAAATCCACCAGCTCCCCTGCAGGTGAAAAGCAAGGATCTCTATTGGTGAACAACTGCAGTATCAGAAACCCACAGCAACAGGTCTACCCCGTCCTGTAGGATCACGATGAATGGGCACCAATCAGATGGAAATGACTTCTTGGTAAGTTTAGTTTTAGAAAGTCATAA
This sequence comes from Nesogale talazaci, assembly GCA_004026705.1. Classification (NCBI taxonomy): domain Eukaryota; kingdom Metazoa; phylum Chordata; class Mammalia; order Afrosoricida; family Tenrecidae; genus Nesogale; species Nesogale talazaci. The sequence goes on along the minus strand of PVJH01006367.1, from coordinate 38,724 downwards.
CTGTCATTCATCCTTGTTCATCTACTTATATCCAAGATGGGTAAGAAGAGGCATTGATATACATTTACAAAAGTTACAAGATAAAACTAAAATTTTAAATGAATTCAGAAAGTCTGTTTTGATTCTTATTAGAAGTCTATCAAACAAAGCTTAACTTTTTAAAAAGTCTTAGTGAACTTTATTCTAGATTTTAATATTTTATATTTTTACTATTCTATATTCTTTTTGCTATCCACAATATTTTATATTCTTAAGACTTAATTTGTTTGCAAATATGTTTAGCATCAGTCGTGTGGGTTAGGCATCAGGCTGCTAGCACAAGGTCACCTGTTCATGCCCACTAGCTTCCCCAAGGGAGAAACATAACTGTCTGCTCTTATTAAGAGACAATACTTGGAAGTGAAAATGACAACATTTGTACAACTATGCTTGATACAAATAACGTATTCAATGTATTGAGTTATAAGAGCTGCAATTTTATTGGGGGCTCTTACAGCTCTTATAACTTTCAATACATCATTTGTATCAAGCGCTTTTGTACACATATTGCCATATTCATTTCCAAATATTTTCTACCTGAGCCCTTGGGGGTTCAAACAACTCCCATCATGATCCATATATACATCAACTGTAGGCAGGCCACATTTGCACGCTTGTTGCCATCATCACCCTTAAAACGTCCTCCCTCCATTTACACCCCCAGTACCAGCTCCCCATATTTCTCTTCCCTTCCCAATTCCCCTCTCCCATCAACCCTTAATAATTTACAAATTTCTATTACTTTTTCATATTGTATACTGTCCAATGTGTCCCTTCACTCACTTCCCTGTTGTCCATGCCCCAGAGAGGAGGTTATATGTAGATTCCTGAAATTGGTTCCCCTTTCTATTCTATGATCCTTCCACCCTCCCAGTATCACCACTCCAACCACTAGTCCTGAAGGATCATCTATCCTAAATTCCCCATATTTCCAATTCCTGTGTACATCCCCTGGTCTATCTGGACTTGTGCAATTCCTCATTAGTATAGTAGTAAGTATCCCCGCCTGTCACGCAGAAGACTAGGGTTCAATTCCCCAATGGGGAGGCACGGAAATCTGTTTTTCTACCAGACAAACCCAGCTAGACCAGGGGATGTACACATGAGTCGGGGTGGGGGAAAAAAGATTTACAATCTTAAACACTTCCACCGACCCAGCCTGGGCCTCCAGACCGAAAGCACCATGCTTTTGATATTACTCAGTCTGAGCCGAGACACCTTCAAGATAACAGTCTACCACTCCTCTCTCATGGACTAGGACACCAAGCTCATTGGAAACCTGGCCTTGCTACCTATCAGAAGTCAGTTCAAAGGACTTGCTCCTTGCAAGACAAAAGATATAGATAGTGTGGATGAGGCCACCTATAACTTCAAGGCCAATGTCTTCTTTAAAAACTATGAAACTAAGAATGAAGCAGACAGGACCTTGATATGCATCACTCTCTACATTTCCAAATGCCTAAAGAAACTCCAGAAGTGCAGTTCTAGAATTCAAGGGAGAATGAAATGTACAAGCTGGGTATCATTAACTTCCCCAAACCTGGAGAGCCTGGGTTTCCATTGAACGCCATTTATACCAAACCTGCAACAAGCAGGCAGATGAAGCAATGAGGGCCTATTTGGAGCAGTGAAGGCAAGAGATGGGACTGAGGCTTTGCGAGAACATTTTTGACTCTCAGAATGAGAAGCTTAGCAAGTGGTGGACTTGCTTTATGAATAGACAGTTCATGAACAAGAGTCTTTCGGGACCAGGACAAGAGACGAGAACTTGAGCAGACACTGCCTTCATGCAGTTGGCAGCATTTGATAGTAAGATGTACACAGTTCTTTACTTTCATTTCATAAAGCATTAGCTGGACGAGAGAAGAGAGCATGTCTTTACCTGAAACGCACATTATCAAGAATTTGAGGAGGTTATGGAAGAGTGACTTGAAAAAAAATTATTTGGGCATTATTTAAGCTGGTGCTTAATAACAAGCGATAATAAAGACATTTCTAAAAACAACAAAAAAAGATTTACAATCTTGAATTTGCCTGCCTGTGGGAAACACAGAATAGATGAGTGTCATAGCAAAGTGTGGTGAAGAAATTAGATGTGCCTGGCTATCAGATAGACTAGTACCAGGAAACTTCAAGGCTTGCTTCCAAATAAGCAGCCATTTAAGTGAGATGTCAACTAAGCCCACCTGGAAGAAGCACTCCAACACCCATGATCCAAGGATTAGAAATTATATAATCCAAATCGAAAGGCGGGATTCATGTCAGAATTTAACATTTGCAGGATCGACACAGTGAATAAGTCTCTGGTGATTTCCCACTCCCTATAATTGAGAATGGGAATAACCTGGTTATCAGCGAATATTGGAAAGATGATAGTAGATCAAAATGATAAATCTGTATTAAATGGATAAAACCTTGTCACTGATCTGCCTTCTGATATACTTTGCACTTTGGTCTGGTTTTTAATATTTTCTTGGTTTTTTTTCTGTATGGGGTTCTATTTCTGTTGCATTTTATGATGGTTAGCAGCCTTCTTGACTCTTTGTTATGTGCTTTTTATGCTTTTCAGCATATGAAACTCAGGGTTGGGGAAGCTATACAGAAAACAACTAGAATTATGGTTCCTGGGGAATATGGCACGGAAGGGGGAGGGGGAAGAACTGAAAACAAGGAGTTCAAGAAGGAAAAAATGTTTTGAAACTGATTTTGGTAGCCATTGCACAAACTGTTTGACGTGATTGTACTGTAGAATGGTATGAAGACTGACTTAGCTCCTGGTAAGTTTCACAGGCAAACAAAATTTGCAATCTTGGAGACACCCCTCCCCCCCAATAAGGTTGCTATGAGTGGAGTGGACTCAATGAGAGTGAATTGTATGGGGACTTTTATTGTTGCTTTGCTTTGTTTTTATGCCTGAGATAGCGACTGTTGCTATTACAAGGTGCCGGCAGCCCAGCTCTAATCATGCCATAACAGATGCTGCTCAGGCGGGGAGTAGGCCATGGCAAATTAATAATAAAAGACGTGATCCCTTTCTATCTGTCTTCATGGAGTTTGCAAATGGTCAAGGGAGGTAAGATATAAGTAAAGGTTACACTTAAACAACTCATTTAGGATAATGATACAGTACCTAAAAGCAAAGTACAGAGAAGCCCAAAGCAAATCCCTTGGATTCAAGTCGCTATGGATTCAGAGCCTCCCTGTGGAAAGGAGGCTCCCCAGGCTGTCAGCCTTGATGGAGGCAGATTGTCTCACCTTTCTCCCATGCAGTGAGGGCAGGTTCATACTGCTAGCCTTTCCGTTAACCGTCATGCATTTAACCACTGAGATATCAGGGCTCTTTCCAAAGTACACAAGGTATCTTAACAGACACACAACCCGATTGTTAATTCAAAAAAGGGCTTCCTTAAAAGTGATATTCACTTCACCTACCAAGGGGCTTTGGATCCCTAATCTGTACTCCTCCTCATTTATCATGATATAATTTTTAGTTCTTTGATGCCTGATACCTGATCCCTTTGACATCTCGTGGTCACACAGGCTGGTGTGCATCTTCCATGTTGGCTTTGTTGCTTCTGAGTTAGATGACTGCTTGTTTACTTTCAAGCCTTTAAGACCCCAGATACGATAGCTCTTGATAGCCGGGCACATCAGCTTTCTTCACCACATTTGCTTATGCACACATTGAAATATGCAATTTTCCTCTAGTCCTCAAATGTTTCCTCTCCCCTCCCTCCCACTATCATAATCTCAATTCTACCTTACAAATCTGGCTGCACCCGGGAATGTACATTGATATGGGTAGGAGCCGGAAACATGGGGAATTCAGTACAGATGATCCCATCAGGTCCAGGGGTGAGAGTGGTGATACTGGGAGGTTAGAGGGAAGGTGGAGTAGAAAGGGAGATCTACAGTTGTAGAGATCTACATATAATCTCCTCCCTGAGGTATGGACAACAGGGAAGAGGGTGAAGGGACACATCGGACAGTATACTATATGGCAAAATAATGACAATTTGTAAATTATCAAGGGTTCATGAGGAAGGAAAAGTGGGAAGAAAGGGGAAATATGAGGAGCTGATACCAAGGGCTTAAGTAAAAGGAGAACGTTCAGAATGATGAAAGCAACAGATGTACAAATATGGTTTTCATACAATAGATGTATTTATTGATTGTGTTAAGAGTTGTATGAACCCCTAATAAAATGATTTTTATAAAAGTGATATTCATGCTGAGACATAAACGATGAATACATGTCAACCAGGTTAGATATGGGGGTAACAATGGAAGAGGTATTTCAAACTGAGGTAGCAATAAACTATTCAAGCAGAGGGGACATAAAATATTTTCACAATGTACCCACACATGCACATACACACACACTCCTCTAGATGAATTCAAAAAGCCAAATTTTCAATTACTGATTGAATACTTAATTATTTGAATCACTCAGCAACTTCTAGTCTTTTTTAAAGTATCATATTCAGGATACTTTCCCATTTCCATTAGAATTTTTTTTTTTGAAAACTGCATTTGGCTCTGCCAATGTGGGGTCAAATTTCATTCAATGATATGAGATGATATGATATGATATCATGTTGCATTGTGATTGCATTTCTTTGTGTTGTGCCATATCTGTTACATTATATTGTACTTTGTTGTGCTGTTATGTCGTATCATATCTATATTCTATTATACTATAGCATATTATGTTACATTATAATATAGTGATGTTGTATAATATATTATCACATTATATTATACTACACTATATTAATGTTATGTTGTGTTGTAATGTGATGTGATATTACATTATAAGGAACCCTCATGGCATGATGGTCAAGCAGTACAGTACAGAGGTTTCCGTTCAACTCACTTCTATGGAACAATGAATATACTGGAAATCCTTCAATTCACGAGGTCTGCTGGGTCCAAAGTCAAGGAAGCAGACAGCTGAGTTTTCTACCCGGCAATGCAGGTAGTCTGGCTACAAGCTGCAAACAGCAGGTTGGGGGGTGGGGGAGCTCACCAACAATCAGCCAGATGACAGGATCTGACAGTCTCAAGCTCAGGCAATGTACGCACCAGCAGCATGGCGAAACAGGTTTCAAAGGAACCTCAAGCTCTAGCAACAGGATCCATGGGCTGTGTGTCCCAAGAGTAGTGTAGTTCACAAGTTGAGGCAGAGAACTAGCAGCTGCACTCTGGTCTCTTCACCACAGAACAAGAGAGAGAGAGGTGGGGCTTGCAAGTCATTTATCTCTTTGACCTCCAAGCAAACTGCAACCTTATTAATCCCACATGTTCTTATTGGTCAGGCTGGCACCATAAACCTATTGTGGCAGTCATGTGCTTATGATAATTTTATGATTGAAATGTTGGGATGGAGTCTAGCCTGTTAATCTGGAGCTGGCCATTGAGTAGCCAATGAGGCCTCTATGTGGGCATGGCTTTCTCCTGAGACTCCTGGGAAATCTCACGATATTTCCCTCATGAAGCTGAGAAGCTGTCTTCCCCAGTTGTTGGGAGTTAGTCTCAGAGGCGATTAATCACAGACAAGACAAGCTGGCAGCATCCGAGAAGCTGGAGGAGCCGGCAGAGAGACCACACAGCTTTGCCCTGGTGGAGCCAGACCTCTGAAGCTGGGGTGGCCAGATGGAGACCTTTGCCAGCGATGAGTTGCTTCTGCTGTTGACGGACCCTGAGGCCAGGAGGCGAGGTGCCCTGCCAGCACCGGAATTCTGCGCCCACTGACCTGTGACTTCGTGAGTCGGAAGAAGACTTTATAGACTGATTTCGGGCATATGGGTTAATATCAGACTTATGACTTTGAACTGGACTGGGCTGGGATGCTTTCTCCATGTCCCATTCCTTTTGTATATAAACCCTTTCCTTATACCTATGTGCATGTCTATTGAATTTGATCCTGTGGTCTACCCAGACTGTCACACCTATCTACCTATCAATCATAATGAGGCTGTCTGCTCTCTTAAAGATTTACAGCCTTGGAAACTCTACATAGAGTTTGAATTGGAGTTGACTCCACAGCACTGGATTTAGTATGTTACAATATAATACAACATTACATAGGAATATTCTAGAAAGAAAATGTACTACTTTCCTTTTCCTTTTTTTTTTTTTTTTGCCTGTCCATTATATGCTATTCTTTTCTTTAATCAAAAAATTCCTAGCTTTCTTGAGAGAGACTGTGCCCTGTTTTAGTGTTCTGGATTAAAGAATGATTATGTGACCAAGATGTAGCCAATCCGATATTTATGTCCCTCTAGGAGTGTTGAGGGATAATCAAGTGATGCAAAACTGCTGAAATTAGTCATCCTAAGCATTTTGTAGGTCCTATGAGGAGTCTCTGGAAATGCAAACAGTTAATTTACACTGCTGCTAAACAAACAGTATTTGAATCCACTGAGAAGTATCTTGGGAGAAAGACCTTTCAATCTACCTGGGGATGTGGTGGGGAGATAGCTATTGAAAACCCTGCGGCTCACAGGTCTACTCTGAAACCTGTGAGGCTGTCATGTGTTCAACAGCAACTCAAAGACCACTTGTTTTCCATGAATTAGGAAATCCTTCCTGCCAAAGCACATTTGTAAATCTAGAATTGCTTTCTTCTCAAAAGAATCCACCTAAAAGAAGTCGATGCAAAAACAGAATGAATGATCCAGAGAAATCAAACAAGTGGAGCTCCTCTTCTAAATACATCTTAACTTAAATGAATAAATGAATTTCTCCCTCACACCCCCATATTTTCTCTACATGAGTCACTTTGAATTATCACCTACAACCAAAGCAATTCTTGTGTTAAAACTGTACAAAGCTTTTATTTTTTTTTCTTTTAATGGGTTCCACATGTAACTATAAAAGAGCGTTTGGTTTGTCAACCATGGCTTTTTTCTTCCCTACTTTTATGTTACCTGTTTTGGTGTTTTGTTGTTACTTATCATTTCAATTCAGGGTGGCCTGCATGCATGCAAAGTATACTGAACCTATAGAGTTTTCCAAAGGCCTCTGGGTGGGTTCTAAATGCCAATCATGTAGCTGCTGGCTGAGCACTTAACAGTTTGCACCACTTGGGGACTTCTACAAGTGCTACTGTCTTAGGATTCACTGTTTTTATCCCTTTATTATGAGAATTAAAATGACACATTTAGCTTTGTCAAAGTAGAACTAAATCACACCTGTGGTTTAAATTAGCACTCAAGGTGCACAGTCTCCAGGAAGTTCTCCTCGATTCTTCCTTTTGCATATATCCTTTCCCCTCTCTTCAAACCATGCTTCACTTTCTTTGTGGTTCCAGATGAGAAGACTGACCTCATTATTTTCTACCAAGTGATCAGCTCCTTGATGTCAAGCTCTTCTTGATTTCCTAGAAAATACCATGTTCTCTGCCCCCTGAAAATGTTTATTGGAAATATACTTTTATTATTTAAAAATATATATAAAACATAGTGAAGGCTGCATATTTAAAATTCAACATCTTTGGAATTAAGATTTGCTGTTTTCATCATGAGAAAAAGAAGAGAAAGAAATTCAGAAGTCATGAAAGTTTTTCGTTGACTTCATTTTTTAAAGGTAGGGACCTTTAAAAAGTCAAGTTTTCAAATGCACAAATCATTCAACTTTTAAATTTTATCTAGCCACCTTCAAAAATAACATAAAAATTATTTCAATTATGCATGTCCACTAATGGAAACCCTGACTATTTTTATAATTCTGAGTAGTCTTAGAAGCAATACTTCTCTGTTCCTGGTGACCCTTTGTTCTCTTATTTATTAAAATTTTAAAAATTAATTCAACATGTATAACTCAGTGTTTTTTCTGGGTTGTGTGACCACATGTACTCCAGGCTGGGAAATGGATTTCCACTGGTTTTGGATTACCAAATGGGGTGGGGTGGGGGGGGCGGAGAGGACCATATATTTGGGATTTTGATCTTCATAAAATTGAGCATCGCTTGTCTCCTGAAACTTCTCGCTCCATTAACAACATCAGCAGCTACTGGATGGGATGCTTTCACAAGCATAGAAATGTGTCATTCAGATCCCAACTGAGCAACTGATCGCAATACATCAAATTATGGAGGAAAATGTGACATGAATTGTTATTTGCAGCCCCTTCCTCCTTGCCATCTGCTCCAGCTCAGCCTTGACCATTGATGAGACAGAGCATATGCAATAACCCCTGCATCTTTAGCACCTTCATCTTCATTCTGAGCACTCTTTATTCCAAAGCCCTCAGTCTGCCAGCAAAAAGATTGCACCCAACTTCTCTCTGCGAAGATCACACGCTGCTTTCAGGGTCTGCATCCCATCTGCTATCTGGAAGAAAAAGACTCTTCAAAGTGTGTGGCTTTATAAAGGGTGAAGTCCCACCTTTATCTGGGACTAATTTAATGGGGAATGTAGATGATATATTCACTACCTTGTCTTCCATTCTTTTTGTGTTCAAGTGTATTCATCTTCAGCTCTCATCTTCCCATTATTTCTGTTAAATACTTCTTTTGTACCTAGCGTACTGTCAAATTTATAAGCACCAGTATTCTACACACTAAGCATACTATACTAACTTTAGAACTTTCTGTTCTCTCATATCCTTGCTCCAGACTGTTTAAATCCTCAATTCCTGTATAACCTTTTAATCTACCTTTCCATTCTGGTCTTCATTTCCTTTGCAATCTTTCACTTTCTTTGGCTTTTAGCAAAACTTTACTTGTCAGTAACTCCAAATATATACCTTCTAATCCATAGGCTGATGAACAGAAATAATTAAATACTCCCACATACAAAAAAGTATTGTTTGAAACTGAAATGCTAATATACTGTGTGGTTTATAATATATAACAGTACTATCATGAGAAGATGAAATTAGATCATTTAAAATCTCTTCATTGTCTAGAAAATCAAAGCCTAAGAGCCTAATTTTACTAGGTAAACTAATAAAACAGGGAGTAAGCGGCTAATCATTAAACAATGCATTACTGGCAAACAAACAGATGAAATGGAGTGGTAAAAATAATAATCTTGATCAGGGACATCAAACTCAAAATTGGCAACTTTGAATTTGTGATTGTTCCCATCTTCACTAGTTAAAGGGTTCATGAGGGAATTGTGCATATGACATTGCCTCGATTTCCCCTAAACTCTAGTTTCTTCATAACAATTTTTTCTATTTTTATTTTATTTCAAAGATCAAGAGCCACAAAAAATTATCCCACAGCCCACGGGTGGCCAGTTTAACAACCTTGATCTCAATGAGTATAAAAAAAATACAAAGAAGAAAAAATTACCATGAAAATATAATCAAAATAAAGCGGCTATAGCTATATATAAATATCAAGCAAAGTAAGATTTAAGACAAAAAATCAAAGATAAAGAAGAACATTTCATAATAGCTATGTCAGTCCGGGTAGACTAGAGGAACAAATTTCATAGACACACATATAGGTATAAGGAAAAGGTTTATATACAAGAGGAACAAGACATTGAGCCCAGTCCAGTTCAAAGTCATAAGTCTGATATTAACCCATATGTCCAAAATCAGTCTATAAAGTCTCCTTCCGACTCACAAAGTCACAGGGCAATGGGTGCAGAGTCCCGGCACTGGCGGGGTCTCCACATGGCTCCTCACTTCCAGGGCTCAAGGTCCATCAACAGCAGAAGCAACTCATCACTGGCAGAGGTCTCCATGTGGCCGCCCCAGCTTCAGAGGTCTGGCTCCATCAGGGCAAAGCCATGTAGTCTCTCCGCCAGCTCCTCCAGACGCTGCCACCTTGTCCATGATTAATCGTCTCTCTGAACTAACTCCCAACAACTGGGGAGAAAGCTTCTCATCTTCATAAGGGAAATATCGTGAGATTTCCCAGAAGTCTCAGGAGAAAGCCAGGCCCACAAAGAGGCTTCATTGGCTACTCATTGGCAATGTCCAAATTAACAAGCTACACTCCACCCCTACATTTCGATCATAAAATTAACATAAGCACATGACTGCCATAATAGCAAATGTCAATTTAGTTGGAAGATATAACAAAATAAAAATTGCATATATCAAGTAACATCATCAGAATCCGTCAACAAAGAATAACAACAGTTGTTACCCAAGGTGGAGGGAAAGGACAAAGGAATCCTTCCTAATGTATCAATGAGTTCATAAGCATAAGAGTTATGGAACATTTTTCAAACCAATGGGATTAAGGGTTGTAGAACATGAGAAATGTTACCTAATTCACTATAAAAAGTCACTGTCAAAAATGTTAGCATAACTGTTTTGTTGAAATGTATTTAACACATTTTAAAGAGCAAATTAACATTAAAAGGAAATATATAGACATAGAGAAGTTCTTTACAGTAATTCATAGGAAAATTCACTATGTTGTACAAAACTTGAACATGTTTGGCAAGCTAGACATTATTGTTATGTCAAGTGCACCACACACATTTAGTAGAATAAGCCATATGCACTGGTTTGCTACCCATAAGTCTGGAGCTCGAAATCTCTAGCCACTCTGATTTGGAAACCACTCACCACTCTGCAGGAGAAAGAAGAGGCTTTCTGTTCCATAAAGATTCACCCCACCGGAAGCCAGAGGAGCAACGCTATTCTGTTCTATAGGATCCCTGTCAGGCCTAATGGACTCAACAACAGTTTTGAGGTTTTTCCCCAAATAACATAAGCAACAAGCCAGATCCATATTAGTCAGTTCTTTGAAACTAACAAGGTGATTATACAATTCATGGAAATTCAAGTACAAAGATAACCACCAAGAAAGAAATCTGGAAGATGTGTATATCCAGAGTCTCAGGCATCGTAACTCTAGAGTCGTTCACATAGTGTGATATTGATACAAACGTATACAAATAGACTCGTGGAACAAAATAATCTAGAAAGAGACTCACACATATGTGGTTACCTGACTTATGATAAAAATGACACTACAATGTAATGGAAAATAGCATTTTCAATAAGTGTTACTGGATTCACTCAACATCCATATGTGGGGGGAGAGTGATACTTAACCCTCCAACATTAAAAAGAAATCAATTCCAGATTATAGATGACATTTCAAAAAGAAAAGATAGAAAAAATATTTTCTCATTTGAGAGAAGCGAATATTTTCAGGGGGAAGGGCACAAAAATGCATTATCCTCGAAGGGAAAAATTAATCAGGCATACCTTATTAACATTTGGAACTTCATTCACCAAAAGATGATAATAAGAGAATGAAAAGCAAGTCCCAGCCTGCATTTCTCCAACAACATATTGTCTGTCAGAGTTCTTGGATCCAAAATAGAAAATCAATTCCCAGAACCAATAAGAAAAACAGAGACAACATAATTTCTTCAATGGACAAGAGGTGAAACAGATACTATAAAAAAGAAGATAGGTTGCTTGCCAGCAAGCTTATGAAAAAGTCACCAGTATCAGGGCAATGCAAAACAGCACTAGAGTGGAAAAGTCAGAACTCCCTGACTGAGGAGGATGCTAGGAGGTGCAGGAGCAAAAAGGCAGTGAATGTAAAGACTCTAACTTGCACAATCCTGCAATTACCAAGCCCAAGACAAACAAATCAAGACACCGCCCTTGAGTTCATTCTGACTCAAAGCAGCCCAATAGGAGAGAACAGAAATGCCCCCTTTGGGTTTCTGAAACTTTAAATGTTTAAGGTAACAGACAATCTCATCTTTCTCCCAAAAAGCAGTTGGTGGATAGAACTCCCGACCTTACAGTAAGTAGCTCAAGGCATAGCTCACGACACTAGCAGAGCTTCTCCTGCAATAGCAGTAAAATCAAACAAGAATCTACCAGTAAACTAGCAGGTAAGTGTACAAGCTGTAAAGCCATGAATTGAATGGCAGAGAATAATTCAACATATTTACTTGTGTGTGCTACAAATATATCCATGGATCTAGTAAAGCCAAGGCAAAGTTATTACAAGATTTTAGGCATAATCAAACACCTTAAGGAAGGATCCCTTGGCCTTAAAAGTAATTGGTGGCCCTCAACCCCCTTTGGGGTTCAAGCCACCCTTTCACGGGGGTTACCTGATAAATAAGAGTAGCAAAATTACGGTTATAAGGTAGCAACGAAAATCATTTTATGGTTGGGGGAAACTGTGTGAAAGGGTGGCGGCATGAGGAAGGTTGAGAACCGCTGGTCTAGATTCTCTCAGCGGAGCATTCAGGTCAATTAGCATAGCATAGTCCACAAAGACAATGTCCTACTTCCCACCTTGGTGAGGAGGGAGAGTGAGTGGCTCCCTAAGATGCCACTATTTGTCTTTTTCTGTTTGAAACAAAGAAGAGTGAAAACAATCAAGTACTCAAGGGAACAATTGATCCTAAGGACTCATGGGCCACAGAAATCACAGCCTCCAGCACCCTGAGATTAGACAAATTAAGCACCCTACTACCAAACACTTGGATCATAAGAGGAGATCCTGGATGGAGTGGGAAAAAGAAAGGACAAAAAGAACAAACTTCAAAATAATGTTGAAAAAGACCTGACCTACTGGTGTGATAAACACTGTTAGAACCCTAGGTCTTTGGCCCTCAAATATCTGTCAAGCCTGAAACTGAACCACAGCAGAGGGTCAACTGACAGTAAAGCAATAGGCAGGTGCCAAAAGGCAACAGAAAAACCCCAGAGAGCAACTGGCCAAGTGAAATCAAAAGGAAAGCATCTGCCACCAAGCAGAGTAAGATGGCAAAAAGGGTCAGCAAAAGACAAACGGAAAGGTGAAATCCAGTAGGGGAAATCATGTTACACTGTGGAGATTGCAGTTGAGGCCCCAAAACAAAAACTGTGGAGTGGAAAATTAATTTGCTCTGTCCACTGTCACCCAAACTACAATCAAAATCTAAAGCAAAAAAAATTAAAAGTTCTATATGGGATTAAACTGACAACAGCAATGCAGAAGGTGAACTAGGAAGTGGAGAACTGTCATCTTTTATTATTGTGGAAGAAACAACTCAGAAAAGGATACAGGAAGGGCTGCATGACTTGAAGAATGTGATCAATGTCACTGAGTTATACACGCAGTAACTGTTGCATTGATATATATTTTCTATGTGCATTTCAACAATAAAACAGAATTTTTAACAAGCCAAAATGTCTACAGTAATTAACCTTAAAGAATATGAAAGTCTCAGCTGTTGTTGAAAGTCTGAAGAATCTAGATCTATTCATCAGTCTTTTTAAAAATAGTTTTAGTGATATAAAACTTACATATCATGCACTTCCAAACTTAAGTCACTTTTTAAAAGAATTGTATTTACATCATCACAATACATTCTAATGCTCCCTTCTCCCACATTCATTATTTGCTTCCCGATATCCTTCACCCTTCTGAACCTGCCACCCACAATCCACTCAGCTCCCTCCGTAATAAACCAGTGCATCAGTTATCGTCTCTATGCACCACTCCTTCTATACTTTCTAGACTGGTAAAGTTAATAAAACAATAAAAAATTGAAACATAATAATAAAATACGCCCCGGTGGCATAAGTGGTTGAGTGCGGAACTGCAGCCCATGGGCTTGGTGGTTCAAATCCAGCAGTGGCTCTCAGGAGTGGCACTGGGTAGCGCCCACGACAACCAGAGGCAATGATGCCCCCCCCCAAAAAAAAACCAAAAAATAATAATAATAATAAAATACAAATCAAAATAAATAGTAAGAAAGTAAAATCCACCAGCAATATTTAAAAAGCCAGAGGAAAAAAGTCCTGTCATGGAAAAAGCGAGAAATATTTAAACCTAGAGCAAATTCAGGTTGGGTAAAGAGGGAGGTCAACTGACCAAGTATCATATTATACCTTAGTTCAATGCACTATCATCAAGCCTAAAATAATCTTTGTCTCTTTCTGAAAGTAAAGTTGTTCAAATTCCTTGTCTGTGGCTAGAGAAGATCTGTCAGAGACTTCATCTGATATAATACTCTGCAGATGAATTGGGGGCTCCTGATGTCTTCCTTAGCCTTCTATAAATTAGATGTTCACTATTTAAATTCTGATGTTTTCCCTGTCTCATATTTGGATTTTGTTATTGTCATCTTTGGATCACACAGACTTCTTCTGTGTGGACTTAGTTGACACCTCACTTCAATGGCTGCTTGTTTGAATACAAGCCTTTAAGATCCCAGACACTATTCCAGTTCATAGCTGGGTACCTTCTCCTTTGCTTGTCACACTTTGGTGAAGCACCTTTATCTTCAGCGAGCTCTTATGAAAGTGAGTGTCCAGCAGTCATGTTATAAGAACTAAATATTCTTGAATTGGAGCTAGAATAAGGGAGAGCTTAGAATCCGTCTGCTTTTCCACAGGCTATGAGCGAGCCTGGTTTACTTTAGTGGTCATATTACCAGTTTATGACAAATAAAAATAAACAACAATAACAAGAAACAGAAAACATTGTTAAACATACCCCCTGAGATAGTAGGCAATCTCATTGATAATATCAATAATTTATCCAGTAGCACAGAACTTATAGTACTGTTGAGACCTTGATCAGTCTTGATCAGAGTAAAGTTGATGAAATCATTTGGAACAACTTATGGATATACTAATGCTATATATACTGAGAAACTGTGATGCAGCAGCTATAATAGAAACATGTGGAACTTTGCACCAAAAAAGAGTTCAAGAATATTCATAAAGTTATTTAAATTATCACAAAACTCAATGGTCTATCGATTATAGGTAGGCTAAATTAATGTTATATACAAATAATTTTTGACTTATTTGAATGTATCACAATTTGTTTGAATACAATTACAGCATTGAAAAATAGAACAAATTACTGCTACCTGGAACAACATAAGTTTTCCTATGAGATGAAATTCAAAAACAACCAATAGAATCTGCAGTGTCAGAAATTAGAATAGCTGGTACCTGGGAGTAGGTGTCTCTGGATGGCACAAACAGTTACGTGTTCTGTCTAAAAGCTGAGTGAAGTGTGGTCTGAATACATTCAGTGGAGCCTTGGAAGATGGGCTTGTTGGTGCGCTCCAAGAAGACCACAAACCGGAAACCCCTTCAGAGTGGTTCTAATCAGCATCCAACATCTCAGGGAAATGAATAACACGGGCTATATTTTGTTACTCATTCTTCCACTGTCTAAATATCTTTGAAAGCCTACCTTCTCAATCTCTATATCCTCTGCTTTATTTCAAGTTCTATTATCTCACCAAGATTATGACAATTAGGTATAATCATTTTCTAACTTCAATTGTACCTCAAACACAATAAAGCCACTACTGTATGCCTCAAGTGTTCTCCTAAAGCATAAATTCAATAATGCAGCTCCTCTGCTGAAATTATTAAAGTGGTTCTCTGTGGCTTTCCAGAAAAAATCTTGGGATTTTAGCATTCTAGACCCAAACCGAAGTCAACCAACTGCTATGAAGTTGATTCTGACTTATGACCCGCCTATTGGACAGGGCCTGCTGCCCCAGAGTGCCTGAGCTCCTCACGGGAAGAGTCGACCATGGCTGTCTCCTGCAGAGCAGCTGTTGGACTCAACCCGGGGACCTTGGGTTAGTAGTCAAATGGGTTAACCCCTTTGGTTAGCCTTTAACATGATAGACAGGTAGTTTAATTTATAGGCTACATATCTCCTGCATCAGTTCCTATGTTCCAACACCTATCTCCAGCAACTAAAAAGCAAAGCAAAGTTCTCAGCCATCAAGACCATGATAATTCGTAGTGTCCCCACTGTGGGCCGCCCAAACTATCACTGCTTACACGTGTGAAACATCCAATTTTCAACCACACTCTGCTCTTTGCCTTTGAACCTTTCCATATGGTGTCTCTGCCTGCAAGCTTCCCCCACCTCACCCCACCCCCACATACTACCCCTCCTTTGTATGGTAACGTATACATATGTGTGCGGCACAATTACCACCTCCTCAAGGAAGCCAGCACTGGCTCTTCTCCCCTGCCACCCTCCTTCAAATGAAGAAAAGTAAGTGATACTTTTCTGAGAATCTAGATTTGCCTCCGATCTAGTTCTACTCATAGTCTGTTCATCTAATTAGTCACTTGTCTTTCCAATGGAACTCAAAGGAAATTGAGGCCAGAAACTGTACTCTTACTGCGAAGTATCTGTTGATCACTCAAAGGCATGGTAAAGTTGAATTCAAGAAATAACTGAATGGTTACGTCATCTTCATTTGTACAGTAATGAAGCTTTTTTTTTTAGTCAAAAAGGGTCACGCAATTTATTTTTTAAATAAATTTAAAGCCTTGCTAGAGGCAAAAGGAAAATATTAAACAAGTAAACTTCATTTTGAGAACTTTATATTTTTCCCTGCATCAAATTCCAATACGACATAAACCTAGTATAAAAGAACAAACATCTGTCTTGGAAGAAGTACAGTCAGAATACTCTGTAGAGCAAAGGATGGCAAAAGTTTGTCTCATGTACTTTGAACATGTCTGGAGAACCCTGTCCCTGGAGAAGAACGTCATATTTGGTAAAGTGGAGGGACAGGGAAACAAAGGAAGACCTTTGATGAGTGAAATTCACAATGCGGTGCCAACCACAGGCTCAAACAAAAGTACAGCTTTGGAGATAGTGCTGGAATGGGCAGTGCTTTGTTCTGTCATATATACATAGGGTATATATGAGAGCTAACTAAAACAGTATAAAATTGAAATCCAGATGGCTAAATGTATTTAAATACCGTATCAACGGGTTAACATGTGGACTCTAGAGTCAGGCCACCTGGGTTCTAAGTTCTGAGGACCAAAACTCAATTGATGGGAAACAGCACTTAAACTACTAAATATTTCTGAGCCTTGCTGGTTTCATTTGTAAAATAGGAGAAGCATCCCTGTCTCATACACTTTCGTGAGGATTAAATGAAGTAATACATGTAGTGCAGTGTCTGGTAAAATGTAAGTGTTGGATTGATTTTTACTTCGATGTAGGAACAGTAGCAACAGCAATTATCTAAAAGAAATGTTTACAAAATGGAAATAACCTCAATAAGTCAATAATGGCAGAAAACTGTGGCTGCAAGAGGGAGGTGGAGGGGCCTGGGGGTGGGAAAAGGCAATCACTCGGTTTATCCCTGAAGAATCTGTAATCCAACCGTCAGTGCTTTAAAAATGTAATTTAGAAAGGCAATCACATAAACAATGTTAGATTACTACCTCCATAGTTATGTAAAGCAACAGGACCTACAGACACTTCAAAAATACACGGATTTGTTTTGAAAGAAAAAACAAGGTAAAGGTAATTTGACACCCTAGGTTTTTAACTAGCACATTTTCAAACATTTAGTAAATTGCTTCAGTTAATTGTTTTCTAAATTGTAAAATATTGATGTCTTGAAAATATTGATTTAAAATTGGGGCAATGCTGAAAATGGTGCCCCAACCATTTTTCCTTTTAAAAACTAAAAATCACAATTTTACTTTAGAAATGAATTCAAATGATACCTAATTAAATTGATCTGCAATTAAAATAACTTGAAGAATGCGGAATCATAAATATTCCTCCCCACAAGTTTAGTGCTAAGTCTTGTATTGCCATATCCAATAAAATTCTTAAAGACTCAATCTTCTGTCCTTTCTAACTACTAAAAAGGTAGACCTCATTTAGAATTTAGAAAAGTTAGTGGCCTAATTCCTTCTGAATGGCAAATAGCCTGCAATTTGCACTTTGGGGAGAAATAGTTTTTTAATCTGTCATTGTATTGTCTGTAGGTGTTTCCCATTAACACAGTGGCACACAGATCGAAAAGGAGCAGAAATGCTTTGTATAACTTTTTTTAAGTCAATAGCAAAATATACCATAACTTTAATTATTGCTCTTTATTATTTCCCAACAGCCTCTATGACAGCAACAACAAAAATCAAATATGATAATGCATATTAATCTTAGCAGTTCTCACGATTTGCAGACTTAAATCTACCTTAAAACCAAGTGGCAAGTTTAACACATCTCCTTACCTATGTGATGTGAAGCTCTTCCTTCATTTTTTGTCTGCATTGTGATCAAAAAAGAAATAAACATGAACAATAATTATTTTATTTTTAATCATTTCCATGATAAGTTTAACAGTGGAATCATGTCTTGCTATTTCTTTGTTCGATTACTACTTCAGTATGACACCATAAAAACTTCTTAAAAACTGAAAAATTCAAAGGAGCCTTGTTTGGGGTAAAGATTTTCTGATGACTGCTTTGATGAATTGGTTGTTTCAGCTTTTTTAGACACAAATTAGAACTACATAAGTTTTCTCCCCTTTTGCCAACAGCAGACCATATCTTGGAAAATAAATTATTGCTTTATAGCTATATAGTTATAATTATAGAGATTGATTACTATTTATTCTCTTTGGAAGTTGACATTATCTTTAATACCAAAAAAAATCTTATTTCAGTATATGGGAAAATTAAATTGTATTTCTCCCGTACATTGAAATAGAGAAGGCAAGACATAATAGTAGACATTATGTAATTGTACCCAACCGTTGTTTAGAATCCATGGGCACTTTGATGTCGAATGCAGACTTACCATCCAGAGTCCTGGTAGCCCACTGGTTAAGCACTCAGCTGCTAACTGAAATGTTAGTCATTCAAAAAATCACCAGGATCGGCCCACCAGCTGCCCTGCGGGAGAAAGTTGGAACTGTTTGTTCACAAAGACTCACAGCTTTGGAAACCCTGTGGACAGTTTGACTCTCCCCTGTGCCGTCACTATGAGTCTAGCGATTGGCTGTTTGACAGCAGTAGGTAGTTTGGCAGACATATCATATTGCATGTGTTGTCAGATCAGAATAATAGGCCAAGCAAACGTAAAATTTTAAATGAAGCCATGTTGACAGAGAAAACCGTATCTCCTTAAAGAACACGGAATACACGCCGCCTTTCTAAGCTTCAGCTTGACATTCGTCTTCCACCTGGCAACAAGTTCCCAAGCCGGTGAACATCGGCACCAAGTACTAAAAGATCTCAGAACCACTGTGGTTTGGGTGTGCATTTTTCTACAGGAAAGCAACGAGTTTCCAGGCAAGAGAAGCTCTGAACATCGAAAAACCCAGATGTAAAACCTGCAGCCAGAAATAACGCAAAAGTAAATGACAGAAGCACAGATACTTTTGCTCTATATCAACTGCTCTTTAACCTGTTCCTAAAAACAAAGTAACAAGAATGTTTAATATTAATATTTTTCAAATATTCTTAAAGTATTTTATTTTAAAGAAACAATATTTGGCAAGAAAAGAAGCAGGGGAAGACATTAATGAAGCAGGAAAAGCACATAATATTACCTAGTCAATTTTTTTCATTGTTGACTTAAAAACCTTACAGTAGAGCACACCTCCTGTATCCAAACATAAAGAAAGATATAAAATGGAAACATAGTAATAATAAAAATCTCTCTTCTCTCGTCACTCAAGCCAACCCAGGTCTCTATCCAGAATTCTTTCCTCAGATTTTCATATTATGGATGCTTTCACACAGAGAGTGAAAATATTCATGGTACAGTGACATTAAAAAATAATAGAATTTTTACATGAACATTTTGAAGCCATTCACTTTTGTGCCCACAATTTTAAGTAGTCATTTATCCTAGTGTAAGTATTATTATCATGTTCTTCCTCTCTAAAACACAAGTGAAAGCTTTATTTTATATTAATTGCTATATTATTTCATAAAGTACTGTAAACACTCTTTTATGGTTGCGACATTTTTCAAGAAGTATGACTTTTCAATTCATTAACTCTGTGCGATTTGTTTCATGTAATGACGTCAATCACTGAAACTAATTTTTATGACTCATAGTACAGGCAACAAATCCAAATTGCCCCAAAAAGGGAAATTATCTACATAACTCTAGGTAGAGATAAAGGAAAATGAATGAAGTTTCAGATAGTCATAATAAAAACCAAATATAAACAAAAAAGATTTAAAAGAAACAATGAAGAAAAAAAATCAAAGCTAATTGCAGACTTTAAATTTTCTTTTATAAACAATTACCCCCAAACACCTACTGCTAAGCTCTACTGCTAAGACCAAATGCAAAAAAAAAAAAAATTAAAATTAAGCCATGAACTCAGGATTTTTTGAAAGCTGTTGTTCTAACCTTCACATCTATTTTCTTAAAAGCACTTCAAAAAGAACTAAAACTATTTTCCCAGAAAGTTCTATTTAGAATTTTAAAGCACATGAAAGTATTACCAGCTGAACATATTGAATGTGTTCATTAAAATAATTCACAATTTTGCTCATTTTTCAAATCTCTCAAACTATTCCAATTGCATCCATTTACATGATTTAAAAATCTCTCCCTTATCTTAACATATTATTAACCAAAAAGCAAGTTCAGCCTGTCAAAAGCTCTATTTTTAACCAGAGGTGATCATTTCACATAGATTCCCTTTTTAATGCTATTCCATAATTTACCTTATATGGGGAAAACACTCTCCAAACAAATTTATCTTTTTTCTTGTTTTTTTTACTGATTCAGAGTGATTGCCCAGGGCATTTCATAACCCTGTCACGAGGTTTGTCTATACAAGGGGCAGTATTCACAATGAGGTAAAAATCAGACTGCTAAATTGGTGCTCATTCAGCAGCGCCTGGGAGGAATTGTAATTCAAATATTGATTGTCTCATGAATGTGGCAAACTCTGTCTCATGAAAGAGAGCCTCTGAAATTTACAATAAACAGACTTAACTGAAGAAGAGGATAAAAAAAACTTCACTGCATTGCTTAGTAGTTTTAGGAAGCAGATTATGTGCCTTAATTCTGTACAGCTCAGAAAGAGATTTTGAAATCTCTTTTCATGCTTTCAAATCAAAATGCCCTTACTGTTTGATTCCATCTGCAGAGGAAAGTCAGTAGACTTGCTTTTAAGTGTTCTGATCTGTTCTCCCCCCTGTCCGGTAGGCAGCTTCGGTCCTGGCTTCTCATTCCTCCAAGGACCGCGGTGAAGGACCCCGATGAAGAAACTGCAAGAGGCCCAATTCTTGGCCCCACTCCACCCACACACTGCCACCTATGTTGTCAGTCCCAGAAACCCCTTCTGATTGGTATTGTCATTTGTGCTAAATGAAATGAACAATGTGGCAACTTGCCGGTGGTTGGAGGTGATTTATCTTTTACGAATTGAAGAAGTGATGAAGAAGTGTAAGAGGAAAAGGAAAAAAATAATTCACATGAGGCGACGGGATTTCTTATCGTAAGGCAGATTAACTTGCTGTGTTTACCAGGCTGATGTCAGTTCTGTTGAATTACCCAACACAATATTTCCAATTTTGACCCAACCTGGCTATCCCTTCGTTGGTTGCATTCCTTAGCAATGCAGGGACTGCTCAGTGTATGCGGTGTGTCACTTGCCATCAGTCCCCACGGTTTCCGTCGAGTAGACGGACGATCTTTATCACCACCATAAACCAACATTGTTCACTGGTGATCAGAACAGCTTTCTTAATTAACATAATATTAATAGAACAGTGATGAAAAAGAGCAACTTTACCCACTAGTGCATTTATGGCTCCTCTCACCTCAGCTGCCTCATTTGGGATAGAGAAGTTTGTTCTCTTTGATTTAGAGTTGTTCTCAAAATCCGCTTCCCCCCTTGGTCTTTGTCTTTGTTTGGTCTGCATGGAAAAAAAAAAAGTTCTTCTGCCTGAATTGATAGCCCAGGCTGTAGCATTTCAATACATGGACTATGGGAGGTTATATATATGTCTTGTGTTTCATGGACTTAGGGTTGTGATAATTTAGGTCAGATTGCGGATAATATTAGGGCATTATGCAATATATAGTCTGACAGCAGCCATAAAATGGGCATTTGTTACTGCACTGTGCTTCGTGTTGCTTAACGGTGTCCACAAATATTTGCAAAACATAAAAAACACTGATATTTTAATGATGCAGTAGGGTTCCATCAAATAAAAAGCACTTTTGCTGTATCGAGGTGACAACACAATTTACTGCACAACAGTGGCAACAGAATTTAAATGAAAAGTTCGATGAAAAAGAATAGCCTTCTTTTCTGAGGTGTGTATGTGTGTTTTATTGGTGTGCTAAATTGATTCTATACAGTGAATGGCATCATTGCCTTTACATAGCATTTTGATAATTTCCAGATGGTCTGTTTTCATTTCTTGATGGAAATTAAGAGCATTAGAACAATTTTCCAAAATTTTTAAACATGGCATGATTGTAAATCTCAAATCTAGGCAAATGCCTTAACTATATGAAAACACTTATTTCATATAAATGCAATATTTATAGACATTCTATATTAACAATTTAAAATCACTTCATGCTTAAAAGAAATGTTGCAGTGATAATTCTATTGAAAATAGATGCCGGCAATCAGTTCTGACTCATAACAACTCCACCTTCCACAGAAGAAAACACTGCCAGATCAGCATGTAGACAAATGATTTTGGGATACACCCATTTCTTCAACCAAAACTACTACTTAAACAAGGATTCCATTCATTGTTCTCTACCCCGTAGCCACAAAGAGACTCCTGGCCCGAAAGGAATTTGGCCCTCGCATCTGATTTCTCAACAGCCCACATCCACTGCCTATCGTTTGGTATTAAATTGCAGTTTCTTCTGCCCACCCTGCTAGTAGCGATCCCCTATGAGCTCAGGGCACAGCCTGCATTGTCATCCATTCCCTACACATGCCTTCCCTAGAGAGGTTGGGTGGCAGACAGCACTGTCACAGGGTGGGCAATTGTCTAAGATCCAGGAGCATGTTGTGGATGGTCCTGCTTTGTGTTTCATGTTAAGTGCCGCTGCTGGATGACGCTGAGGGAATGGCTTGGGAGGACAGGTGTGACATCTAGAGTAGATAGGACATTACTGTCATGCTGGAGAAATTCCATTTGGTGTTGAACTGGAAGTCATGCTGGTATCTCCCTGTCTTCTGTGTCATAAAGGCCTAATGCTGGTGGCATATGAAACAAAATGTTATTCCCAGTCCACTGTTTCCCAACATTACCTACAAATCACACACACACGAGCATGCATAACCACATTCACACATACTTCCCTACTGTCTTCCGTAGAAGCTATATCTGTTAATAATTTGGTGTGCATTTCATTCATATTCGAGCATGTACGTTCATATCAGAATTATACTTTGTCTTTTTTGCATAAATGAGATCATAGACTCATATTGTCTCATGCATTTTTCACTTTAAAAATGCCTTAGAGTTCTTGCCAACTCAATATGTGTTTAACTCTTACTTTTCAACAGCTGTGTAGTATTCTTTGCTATGACCAGACCATATTGGATTCAAACCAGGCCTCTACTGACACATCATGGCACCAGTTTTCAGCTTGAAGAAATAATATTTTATTGCCATTTTTTTTCTGTTTTCAGGAATTCCTGCAGAAAAGTTACACCATACATATGATCTCCATTTTCAATATACTATTCCCTTTCGTTTGTAGTGTTTGAAATGTATCAAAGCTCCTTAAGAGAATTCTGGGTCTAATTCTCTCCGGAGTCTTCTCTGAAGTCCTATCGCTTGGAGGCATAAGTTTCAAGTTATATATGTGGTGGCAACAGTTGACCTCACAATCACTTCACACTTGGTATATATATATATATATATGTGTGTGTGTGTGTGTGTGTGTGTGTATTTAAATAATTAGTTCATTGATAGTCTTGCAAGGTGAGAATTGAAATTTCAAAGGCATGCATTGGACAAAAAGACAAAATCTAATCTGTTTGTAGATGACTTGGAAAATGACATATTGGAAAAAAAAACAACTGGGATTGGTCGTATAATGCATTAATCATTAGACTGAAGTTTGAAAATATGGTCCCAATAGGAAAAAAAGAGTGGATCAGGTAGTGGATCACAATTGAATTTATGTGCTTTAATTAAAATCTTCACAAAGATCAAGACATAAAATCCATCCCCTCCAAGAAAAAAAGCTAAATAAAGATGAGACATAAACAAATGTTGGCAAATCTGTACATATACTGTAGGAGGTGGTGCTGAGGGTCCCACTACAACTTCATCCCACTGACCTTCACTATGTACTTGACCTTACCTCATCACAGACCATTGGTTACTCAGAACAATCTCTGCTGTGAGAATCCATCTCCAGTTGTGCTGTGAGAATCCATCTCCAGTTGTGAACCTCCTGAAGCCCTGAGTAGGACAAAATCTGTCAATCCACACAAAATATATCAACTCATCTTTGACATTTAAAAGAACAGAAGTATTCCTGCTGTTGTGAAACTTTCTAAATTGAATGCTGTCATTTGTACTTATCTTTAAAAATGACCAGATTCAAATGAGTTTCCCCCATATGTTTCTACAGATAGTTTCACATGAAACAGTAAATTTCATTTCCAGGACATAGGGGAATAGCTTTGAAGAAGGTTTAAATTAGGGAAGGAGCCCTTAACCATCTATAAGACCCATGTGAAGATTGAGAGTTTTGGATGAAATTTAGGAATATCATCTTTCCTTAAACCCTGTCTCTCTTTGTCCTGTCTACTCCCACAAACCTACTCCCAAAGTAACTCCAGCAGAGCAAAGCCTGAGCGACACCTGAAGGGGAAATCATTGGCGAACAATGATCGATATTCTATTCATCCCTTTTGTGGCTGGTTTTAGCAGATAAAAGAATGAGTCAATCCAAGAAGAAACATTTTGTAGGAATTAACCTATTAGCAATGAGAAAAGGACTCATTCATACTTAGTGTAGTTTTTCCAAATGTCTGCCTGTTTTCACATGCTGAATTCAAGCTCTCTTCCACACTCAAACCTTCTTAAGCAGTTCACAATGCTTCTGACACCCCCACGTCTGGTGATATAAAGGATCTGTTCCCTGCAAACAAATAAAAATATCCAATCTTATGGGGTCTCCTTATGTGATAAAGTGTATTTCATATCTTAAATTTTCCTCGGGAAAGTATAGTTTTTCTTCAGATTCTTGCATAGTTCTACAATTTTTATTTTATTTTCATTACAATAATCTAAATTAAAATTTTATTATTTCTTTATTCAATATAATAAGAGACATTACGTTTTTATAAACTGGTTTTTATTCACAAAAAATGCCACAAAAATCACATAAAATTATATGACCAGTTCACACCCACTAGAATGAGCATGATTTTTTAAATGACCACGCCAAGTGTTGAGGAAGATGTGGAACATTTGGAACACCATGCATAACTTGTAGGTATGCAAAATAATAAACCAATTTTCAAAATAGCCCATCACTTCAATATGAAATGCAAACTTCTTAGATGACCCAGAAGTCCCACTTCTAAGTAGTTACCCAAGATAAATGAAAAGATATATCCACACAAAAAAGATATATGGATGCTTGGATCAGCTTCCTTAATAATTATCCAAAATTAAAACGACCTAGCACCTCAAGAGTTGCTGAGTGAATGAGTAAACAAATTGTGGAATCTTACATTGTAATGAAAGGAATCAGATCCTTGATACATACTTTGAACATCAAAAGTATTATTAAAAAAACGTATTGCCACCAAGTTGATTCCAACTCCTAGTGCCCTATAGAACTGCCCTTATAGATTTCTGAGGCTGCAAATCTTCATTAGATTAGGAAATCTCATCTTTCTCCTGAGAGCAGCTGGCGGTTTTGAACTGTCAGCCTTGAGATTAGTGTAACCCACTACACATCAAGACTCTCAGCAACAGTATTATAGTGAGTAAAAGGAGGTAGACACCAACAATTACATACTACACTATTCCATTTATATGAAATTCTAGCAAAACTAATTATAGAAAAATAGATATACGGTTACAGAGGACCAGGGCAAAGGATATAGGTGGTTTAAATGCCTAGGGAGTACAAGAGAGTGTGGGGAGGTAATGGAGATGTTTTATAGTTTGATTGTAGTGATAATTACGTGGATATATATACAATAGCCAAATTTTGTTTAATTGCACATGCTGCATTGTATTGGATGTAAATTAATTTATCTGTTCAGGAAAGATACTGTTCTTCTTTAAAGGGCCTTTACGTGATTAAGTCAGGCTCACACAGGATAATCTGTTTTAAGATTACAAATTAGCGTCATTCCTAAACATGTTCTTAAATTTAATTTGTACTTAAATAGGAACACTTTGGTATGATTCATATGTTAGATCGGTTAGCAAAATGTTTGCTTTGTTATATAAAATATAGTATACCTTTCTATGCCTAAAAGCATTAAAGAAACAATTTCAGATACATTAAACTATCTTTAACATGGTACTACAGTTAAAGTAATGTTTTGATGTGCATCACCAGGTAGCACTGGTTTGTTGTTATGAAACATTTTACATACTTCAAATCTTTAATAAAAATAAACTTCACAGGGATGAACTTGCAAGCACTGGTTGCTTATAAGTGAGATATTTGTAACTCAATCTACTGATTTGGGATGTTAATTACTTCTACAAAATGTCTTCCTTTTGCCAAACAATATAACTTAATTATAAAAATGATACTCCATTATGGTCACATAACCAGTTCACACTCAAAGGTTGGGAATTATACATTACATTTATCTGTTTATATCATTACTTTGTATTTATGACATATTGAATACAGCAAAAAGATGATCCATATTTTAAGGAAAGCTAACCTAATAGATGTCCACTACTTGATATGAGTCCACTATAATTCCTACAAGTAGTTCCTGAAAGAAAACAAAACAAGAAAGCAAAATAACATGAAATATTCATTTTTCCAGATTATAACTAACCAATAAGCAGAGAAGACACTCACTTTCCATAAAGGTAATTTCTTTTGGAAATATTTTTTTTCTTTTCTTTTTTTTGGGGGGGGGGCATCACTGCCCTCTGGTGGGAGTGGGAGGTCCACCCTTGCTCCTGGAGAGCTGCTGTTGGATTTGAACTGCCAAACCAGTGGACTGCAGTCCCATACTCGACCATTACCCCACCTGGGCTCAGCCCCTCTTTTGTAAATATTAATACTAATTCCAATGAGGTGGAGAATAGAGATGTCCCTGAAGTTAGACTTTTTCCAAATGCTATAATACTCCATTACCCCTGGTATCAACCACCACTGCTTTTCTTAGCTCACGTCCCAAGGTCATAAAATGATCTGCAGTGTCTCACAGAGCTCAGTAAATGTTAATGAAATGGTTCATGTGATTGTTGGGATTGGTTAGTCCCAAATCTGAAGCTCAGATGTCACATGGAGAAAATCTACCTTTTCCACAAGGTTGTAGGAGTTGGTTCAACCAAGTCAGATAATTGACAGCAACTCAAGTCCAAAAGCCAAAACCCAAACAGAAACAAGCCAAATGCAAGATCTAGAGCAGTGGTTCTCAACCTTCCTAACACCACAACCCTTCCATATAGTCCCTCATGCTGTGGTGGCCCCCAACCAAAAAATTATTTTCATTGCCACTTCATAACTAATTTTGCTACTGTTATGAATAAGGCAACCCACTGTGAAAGGGTCATTTGACTCTCAGGGGGGTAGAGACCCACAGGTTGAGAATAGCGGTCTAGAGAAAAAAAGCAAAAAGTCCAAAAGTTAAAACAGGTCTTGCTTGCTTAGCCAGGTCAAAAATTCTACTAGAACTCATGTCGTGTTGGTGACCTGACTGAGTCCTAGGCCAGCAGTCTTTCTGAATGTTAACTCACATTGTATTAGTGACCCACACTTCAGTATCTGCTCAACCTGGCAGGGGTGATCACAAAGATGGCTCTGATGAAGGTGTGGCTCCCTCCAGTACAATGAGTACTCAAAATATGTCCTACCTTAATCCTGTCTCATTAGCATAAGAGGAAGCCCCTCTAAAATGGGCTTATAACCATAGATGTATTGGTGTGCACTTGCAATACATCGCATACTGGCTAAAGGGTTCTGGCTAAAATGATTATATTAAGTCATTAATAGCTCATCTTCATATTAAATATAACCAGCTTTTGGAATAGAACTTAGAATCATTTCACTTAGGTGATACGTTTTTGAGTTACGATGAGGATCCCCAATACTAGCAGCAATTCCTACATTTCATGACTGTGACAGACATTACTAGTAAAGCGTCCAGAATCCTCTCCTACTTTGTCCAGACATAGCTTTGTAATCCTTCTAAACACATCTCTTCAAGAATTCACAACCACCAGCGGAGCTTTTCACAGGAGAATAACCTTATTTGCCATCCCTGGGATAAAGTACTGCTTTCAGAAAGTGTCCCTTAAATCCAAACAGCAGCTGCAGAAACAACAAAATGTCCATGTGACACACTACACTCAATCCCTCTACAAGACAAACCTGTTCTAAAACATAAATCTGTAAAGGCATACAGATGATAATCCTGAAACTCTGAGCATCAAATGATAAGCTAAAGACTAAATTAAATAGATCATTTATGAAAACAGACAGAATGAAAGCAATAACAGACCACTGTGAGATGCAGAAGGCAGCATATATGGTCAAGGAGAATCCAACTTGATGGAATACTTATTGGGACAGAGATATAATATGAACATATCTTTAGTGAAACAGCTAAGCAGAATACAAGGTGGGTCTGGAAGAGGAAGGTGCAGTAGGTTAGAATATGAGTGGCATGAATGATCACAGAGCAGTGAAAGAACACTCAATAATTCACTCAGAGAGAGATGACGTCATTTGGGTTTGGGGCCCAAATGGAGGGGAAAATCTGGAGGAGGTAACAAGTGGAGATACTAGACTTCAGAGGCCCCAGTGAGTATGAGATGCAACTGGATAATTGGCTGTACAGCATGATTAAGTGGGATTTCATACCAGGTATGCAAGCATGGTTCAACATTTAAATAACAACCATTGGATCACTACATAAATAAAGCAAAAGCAAATAAGTATGTGTTCATATCCTTCAATAAGAAAAGCATTTGATAAAATCCAACAACAAATCCTGATGAGAACTCTCAACAAAATAGAAAAGAAGTTAAACTCCTCAGGATCAATCAGACCTACAGCAAATATTTGTCTGAACAGAGAGATACTGAAAGCAATACCCTTGTAAACACAAACCAGACAAGAAGGACATATACCCCCATTCCTATTGGATTTTCTAGTCAGGGGGGTAAGATAGAGAAGTAAAAGGAATTCAAGTTGGTAAAGAATAAGTAAAAGTATACCTATTTTCAGATAATAATATTATATAAATAGAAAATCTCAAAGGCACAGCAAGAAATTACTGGAACTAATTGAAAGATTCGGCAAAGTGTCAGAGTACAAGATCAACATACAAAAACTGCCCACATTTTTTGTAAAAACAAGGAGAATTCCAGAAATAAGGTAAAGAAAGCAATGCCATTTACAACAGCTACCAAAAAAGAAAAAAGATTTGGAAATAAATCTGAAGACAAAGATGAAACATTTATAACAAAGAAAACTGACAAACACTACCACAAGAACTAAAGAGTCCTAAAATATATCCTGCTTAGGAATCGAAAGATGTGACATTGTGAAAATGCCAACAGTACCCAAAACAATCGATGGCTGTTGTTGGGTGCCATAAGTCTGTTCCAACTCCTAGCCTTCCTGTGTGCAACAGAATGAACTACTTCCAGACCCTGTGCCACTCTCACAAATGTGACATTTGAGCCCATCATTGCAGCGACTGTGTCAATGCATCCCAGCAATGCCTTCCTCTTTTTTGCTGCTCCACTATTTTGCCAAGCATGATGTCCTTCTACAGGGATGGGTCTCTCCTGATAAAATATCCAAAGTATTTTATATGATGGGTTACCATCCTTGCCTCTGAGGAACATTCTGGCTATACTTCTTCTAAGATAGATGTCAGTTCTTTTAGCAGTCCACGGTACTTTGAGTATTCTTTGTCAACACTGTAATTCAAATATATTGATTTTCCTTAGGTCCAAATTTCACATGCATGTAAGATAACTGAAAATACCATGGCAATAATATGTCTGGCAAGGAATGAATCTCAAAAATTTATTTAAAAGACTTCAATAACTCAATGACAAAAAGACAATCTAATTTTAAAATGGGGGGTGGATATGAACAGACACTTCACTAAAGAAGGCACTCAGGCAGCCAATCATACATGAAAACATGATCACAATAACTAGCCATCTGATATATCAAATCAAAGCAACAATGACATATTATTCCAGCAATAATAGTGAAGCTCAATGAATTAAAACAACAAAGAGAAAGGTGTGGAGAAATCACAACACTCATACACTGAGAGTATGGTTGTGCAACCTCGATGGAAAATGGTGCAATATCCCCTTAAGTTGGAAATAGAAATACAATTTGATTTAGCACTCCTGCTGAAATAAAAGCCAGATCACAAACATATATCCATGTTTGTTGCACTTCCCACAATAAGAAAGGGATGGAAACAACCTAAGTTCCTATTAATGAATGATGGATGAAATAATAAACAAACTGGTACATACACACAATGGAATAATATGAAACATTAAAGAATAGTAAATTCATAAAATACTTCACACAGAGGATGTAACCAGAAGACATTGTGCTGAGGGAAATAAGGAAAAATACAGTATGAGTCCACTGTCATAAAAATTCAAATAAAGCTTTATATACAGAAAAATCAAATATCATGTGATGGTTAGCAAGGATATAATTGTTGACATCAGCTGGCTCTTGGCCAAAATCAAAGAGTACTAGAAAGATGTCTATTCATCTTTTAGTGTTTATGCAACAGCATTCAACTGTGTGAATCATAACAAATATGGATAACATTGAGAATAATGTGAATTCCAGAAAATTTCTTTATGCTCATGCACAACCCATACACTATGTTGAAAAACAGTCTTTCAAATATAAGGGAATATTAAAGTAAAGAGATATGTGTGTTAGATTTGTATCCTTTCAACATATTTATTCAATCTGTATGCTGAGAAAATAGTTACATAAACTAGACAATATGAAGGAGAATGAGGCATCAGGATTGGAGAAAGGCTTACTAACTACTTGTGGTATGCAAAGACCACAAGTTACTTGCTGAAAGCTAGATAGACAAGCATTTGCTAATGAATATCCAGAACTACAGTTTTCAGTATAATTTACAACTCAATATACATAAAACCCAAATCCTCACAACTTGATCAATAGGCAACATCATGATAAATGGAGGAAAGAGTGGATTTGCCCAGAATTTGCTTTTGCTTGGATCCACAAACAATGCTCATGGAGCCGCAGTCAAAGCTCAGGGAAGCAACAGTCAAGAAATCAAGCCTATATTTCTTTGGGGAAATCTGCTACTTATGATATCTCTAAAATATGGAAGAGCAAGGATATCACTTAAGGACTAGGGCACACCTCCCCCTAACCATGGTCTTTTCATTCATTTGATGTCCATGTGAAAGTTGACAATGAATAAAGAAATCATAGAAAATAATGCATTTGAAATATGGTGTTGGCAACTCATACCGAAAGTTCTGAGGACTACCAGAAGCACAGATTAATCTGTCTTGGAAAACATCGCCAGAGTGCTCCTTGAAAGCACGGATGGCAAAATTTACTACTTTGGACATGCTATCAAGAGGCCAGTCTCTAGACAAAGACATGATGCTTTCTAAAGCAGAAGAGCAACAGAAAAGAGGAAGCTCAATGACCCAAGAACAACTCAGATATACTTCCTCAAAAAAAGTAACACCCATTTGAGAATGGCATGGGAACTGGGGAATGTTTCATTCTGTCAAAATAGTGTCTCACTCTAAGTCGGCACCAACTGGACAGCACCTAACAACAGAGATGAGAGAGAGGGGAAAGGGACATAAAAATCTTTAGCTACATAATCCAGACCCACTGCCATCAAGTGGATTCTGACTCATAGTGATCCTATGTAAGATTTCCAAGACCATAAATCTTTACCCAAGTCACTCCCCGGGAGTGACTGCTGTGCTTGAATCGTTAACCTTACAGTTAGCAGTTGAAAACCAAGCACTCAGAATCACCATGACTCCTAATAGACGTGTTAATTTAGATGAAGTGAAGGGCAATATACAATAAAGGGGTGATCAACACAAAATTATAAAGAAAGAGAAACAGAGAGGTGTACAAGAGTTAATTACACAATCTTTTGTTATCAGTAATAACAATCAAGTGGACAAATAGGCAAGTTAAACAGAGATTCATAGGTAAAAGAAACTACATACCCAACCGTATATTCCTATAAGTTTTTCCAGCTGATATTTCTACATCTATATTTGCATGAGCTGGAAATATACTCATGTAGAGTAAACAACAGGCAAAAGTTTGCAAACTTCTTAGTCCTAATTCAACAACCTGAAGAGATTCTGGATAGGGAAGTCTAGGATCATAGTCATGGGACCACCAAGGTCAATGGACATAGCATAGGGCACAAATACAAAATTCCACTGGAGTCTTGAAATCTTGTGTGTAGTCATCAAAGGTGAAACTACTTATCCTGAATAAGTGAAGATAATCAAAGATGCATGGAAAAACTAATCCAAAAGACTAATAGACCACATAAGTCTCAGCCTCCACAACCAAAACCAGCAGACCTGTCCCTGCAGCACTACTACCAACTCTTTGGAAACGGATCACATTAAGAAGTCCTGAGGATCACATAGACCTTGGACACTCTTCCTGAGTCCAAGGTGGTACCTGCCTACTCTATGGTGCTGGACACAATTTCTGTACCACATGTCCATCTTTGCCTCCAACAAGACAGTTGTCAAGTCCCGTTTCTGGTACTTTGTGTCACAGCTAAAGATGATGAAGAAGCCTTCTGGGGAGATTGTGTGTTGGAGACATCCCCTTTGCAGGTCAATAACTTTAAGCATCTAATTGCTAAGCTTCCACAGCAGGACTCACACCATATACCTGAAGTACCAGGAACTGACCACCACAGCATGCTATCACCCAGTGCTACCTTGACATGGCCTCATGGCACCTTGTCCATGCCAACCCCATCCAGATAATGAAGACAGAAGAGATTGCAGCCAGCAAGGGCCAACGGTCTGTGGCCAAGCAGTTCCAGGACTCCAAAATCAAGTTCCTGCTGCCCTACCAGGTGCTGCAGCACCTGCACAAGCTAGGTTTCACCACCAACTGGCTCAACACCTTCTTTTAGGCACAGTCCTTTCCCTACCCCAAGTTTGTCCAATAAATGCCTTGGGGACCAACAAAAGAAAGAAGAGGAGAAGGAGAAAGAGAAACAGGAGGAGGAGATATACAGGTTAGACGGGGATAAAAATGTGTGACAACTCAGAATCATGAGACAAGGCTTACTGGTTAGATGGTGATTGGTGAGCACTCTAAGAAAATAGTCCTAAATCACTCTTCCAGCCTGCAAGTGAACTCCTCGCATGCCTCACCGTTAAGTCAAACTATAGGAGTCCTATACAGTGAACAATGACACCATAGAGTATGTATTTCCCAGAACAATTAGCCAAATGGCATCCAAATGGCAGTGCTAGCCCAGGGGCAAAACATAAAGGGGGGCGGAGCCCCGGTGGCGTAAGTGGTTGAGTGCAGGACTGCAGCCCGCGGGCTTGGCGGTTCAAATCCAGCGGCCGCTCTCAGGAGTGGCACTGGGTAACGCTGATGACCACCAGAGGCAGTGATGCCCACAAAAAAAAAAAAACATAAAGGGAAGGAATGGATAGGAAAGAAGGACAAGTGGAAATAGAAACACAGGAAGGAAGCAGTGAGAGGGCTATTTCATTCTGGGAGCTGCAGTCAAAGTCACAAAATGAAATATGTATTAAATATGAATGGAAAACAAATTTTCTCTATAAACTTTCACTGAAGTCACAATAAAAAGCTTAAAATTAAAATAAAACAACCAATTTGAATGCCAAGTTTGAGCATAGCACTTGAAAGAGCTTACAATCTAGTTCAGGAAAAATAAAAGCATCCACTGTCTATATGGCACTTGTTTCATTCAAATGAACATTTATTGGATCTCTTGAAGAAAAAGGCATACAGTGTTTTCAACCATTTAAATTACTAACTTACCTTGACAGAAGAAAGTTGATGTGAAAAATGACATTTCTGTTTTAGCTCCAGAAATGGTTGAACAAGTTTCAATTCTTTGTGGTACGTGATTCTATATTGCTTCTATCTTCATCCGATGCTTTCTGCATCATTCAATCATTTCTGCCTGTCTGGTGTTAGCTGTTGTTATGTACCGTCTTGTGGATTCCACGTAGTGACTATGTAAAAGAACAAAACTCTGTGGGTCCTGCACCATACTCACAATTATTGTTCTGAGTCCAGTGTTGAAGTCCCTGTGTCAATCATCTTATTGTGTGTCTTCTTATTTGGAGCTGACCTTCTGCTTTACCAAGCCTGAAACCTTTTTCCCAAGACTGCTCTCGCCTAATAAAGTATCTATAGTACCTGAGACAAAGTCTTGCCATTCATAATTCCAGTGAATACTTTGACTGTGCTTTTTCCATGAAAAAAAAAATGATTTGTTCTTCTGGTAGTCCATAGTACTTCTGTACTCTTTGCCGACACCATAATCCACATGCACCAATACTTCAACATACCAATTTTAATTCTCAACGCATAGATTTCTCTTCCCTCCTGTCAGTTTGAAAAATGCCAGGTATGTTCTTCCGTTTGGGTTTTCTAACTCCAGGGTATTAAATATTTCCTTATAATGTTTTATCTTGTCTCGCAAATAACCCTTCTGTCTAGCTATTAATTCATCACTTCTGTTTGCTTTAACTATTCTGTTCTTAAGAGCAAGATTCACGTTTCAGAGTCTTTTCTTATTTATTACTTTGTATTGTGAATTCAATGAAGTTTTGCCAAGCTAATCAGTTCTTAATTTCATAATTGATACATTTTAGTTCATGTCATTTATTGCACTGCCATAAGCAAAATGTAGCATCCCTTTCTTCCTCTACTTCCTGTGCTTGCCATTTTCATCTTTTGTTCTTTCCTATCTCCTCCTACCTTCTGAAATCTGGTTTTGGAAAATGTTGTCTTTTGTTTTCCCTATGGTGAATTGTTCTAAAAAGTGCATGCTGACTTCTAGGGCAAGATGGAGGAATGAAAACACACACAATTAGGCACACCTACAACAACTGGGGGGGGGTGGGTGACAGGAAGAATGCTTAAGTAGCTCCGCCTGAAATATTAGAGCATGATTTGAAAATTAGGTAAATCAAAATCCCCACTTCCTGGAGGTTGCAGAATCAACCAGGGATAAGGCACAGAACCAATGTGCCTGTGAATCACCAGTACTGCCCTTCCTCTTGACTTCTGGCCAGCCCCACTCCTTAGTGATCTCATAAGCACCAGAAACTGGTCCCTGAGGGATTCTCCAAGTTACTGATGACCAGGCTGAGGAGCAGACCGCATGATACCAGAGACCAAGAAAAGTACCTGGCTGGCCCAGCTAACAGGGTGCCAGTAGTCAGATCCAGGTGTAGCATACAATCCCCCATCCTACCCCATGCCACCGACAGCACCAAGCTCTCACCAACATGACCCTTCTCTCCAGGGGACCTACAAAGCCAACCTATGATTGTCGTGGAACCACATCTGGTACCACAGCCTTTTCACGATGGCTCATTTATGTTCTTGCCAGCTTCAGCTATGAAGCCCCTGGATTAAACAAAGAATCCACTCAAATAGACTTTTTCTTCATTTTTTTGTTATTATTTTCTCTAGTGAGTGTATCTCTTTTTCTTTCTTCTCAAACATCAGTTTTTATTTTTATTCTTTCCTCTTATTTCTTCCTTCTTAGAATGATATTTGGCTACTTTCAACAGATGGGGGAAATGGTCAAGAACTAATGGGAAGATAAAAAAGAACTAGAAAACCAATATTAAATTGAATTCTAAGACAACGGGAAAACAACACCCAGAAATCAACACATTAAAACACTACTCAAAACAACACAGAAACGGAGGCATAAAAAATAAATCAAAATCAGACATGTGCAAAAATTATCAACAAAATGCTGAGCAGTAGAATCTGACAATATAGCAACAACAACAAAAATACACCACAATCAAATGAGATCCATACCAGCTATTCAATTATAAATACTTGAGTAGCTCAAGTATAAGTATTGGAGTAAATCTTATAATATAATCCAACACTTAAGCAAAACTAAAAATAATGCAATCATATAAATCAACACAAAAAAGGTATTGGGCGATATCCAACACCAATTTCAGCTAAAGGTACTCAACAAAATAGAAAT
Organism: Nesogale talazaci; assembly: GCA_004026705.1. Taxonomy (NCBI): domain Eukaryota; kingdom Metazoa; phylum Chordata; class Mammalia; order Afrosoricida; family Tenrecidae; genus Nesogale; species Nesogale talazaci. Next base: position 2,506 of record PVJH01006367.1, on the reverse strand, counting down.
AGAAGAGAATTTTATCAACACAAGAAATACCTAATCAATGGGGGGGGAGTTGAAATCAATCTCCCTGTGAATTGGAACCAGCTGATGATTCCATCATAATAACTCTTTTTCAACATCTAATCAGGTCCCTGCACACTAAGGAAGAGAGCTCGGAAAAAGATCAAGAAAGCAATGCCATTTACAATAGCCATACCATGAAATGCTTAGGAACAAACCTAACAACAGAAATAAAACGCTGTAAAAAGAAAACTATAGTGCACCATTACAAGAAACCAAGAGAAACTGTAAATAGAGCATTCCATGTTCCTGGATAGGAAGGTTCAGCATTGTGAAAATGTCAATACTATCCAAAGCAATCTATAAATACATGCCACTTCCTGTCCAGATCCCAACTTCATGCTCTAAATATATCAAAAAACTAATTAATAACTTTATATGAAGAGGGAAGAGAGCTAGGATAAGCAAAAAACTTATTAAGAACAGAATAGACGGTCTCTCACTACCTGATCTCAAAAACCTATTTTATATCCACAGTAGTCAAAATACCCTGGTACTGGCACAATGATAGGTTCAGAGACCAACAGAACAGACTAGAAATCCCAGACATAAAATCATCCATCTACAGGCAACAGATCTTTCACACAGGGCCAAGAAATAAGAACAAGAGAGTCTCTACAATAAATGGTGCTGGCAAAATTGGATCTACATTCGCAGAAAATGAACCAAGACCCATATCTCAACTGAAGTACAAAAATGAACACAAGATGAATCAAAGACCTGAAAATAAGTCCCAGAGAAATAAAGATCATCAGTGAGAGAACAAGGGCAAACTTAAGGGTTCTATTGAAGGACATAGACATATTTATTGGGGTATATATATATATAAGTGTTTGTCAATTTGAGGATTAAAAGTGTAGGGAGGGAGTCTAGATCATAGCCAATGAGGCTTCTGTGTGGGCATGGCCTTCTTCTAAGAATTCTGGGAAATCTGGTACTTCCACCTTGAAGGTGGGAAATACCTTCCTTGCAGCTGACATTGCAGCTGACAAGACTCATGAAACTACCCTAGTTCCCTGAGCTGGATAAGCCACATGAATGCAACCAGACAGCGAAGCTGGAGAAGCCACAGAATGATCCCTGCAAGCGCTGAGATGCTTACAATGCCACTGGATCCAAAGACTTTCTACCCACTGGCTAGTGATTGTCCTGCATTTGACTTCACTGTATGTGTTTCTTTAATCTGAAGAGGATTATATAGATTGGTATCAGACATATGGGCTAATATCAGATTTATGGCCTTGGATAGGACTGAGTTCAGATATTTTCTCAATGTTCAATTGCTCTTGTATATAAACTTCTCCCTTATATACATATGAGTGTTTCCATGAATTTGTTCTCGTCTATCCAGACTAACCCACTTATAAAATATAACGTAAAAGAAAATATAGTAAAATACACAAATAGATTACTGGGATTTACTAAAAAAAGAATTCATATACATCAAAAAAAATCCTCAAAGGAGGGGGAAAAGAAGTCCTGGACTAGGGGGAAATCTTCAGAAATGGACAACAGACAAATAAATAATCTATTAAAATTTAGAGAAAACTGCAAAACCCCTAATGGGTGAGGGGAAAAATCCCCTCACAAGTTAATTGTGAGCAAAGGACATGAACAGACAGTTCACAAAAAACAGCTTACACTGACAATGACATCCAATTTTTTTATTTTTAAACATGATTTTTTTAAGGATACTACTCAAGGACTACTATTATAAGAGTAGGAGCCGCGGTGGTGTAATACTTACTCATTCAGCTATGGTCCTCGGGGTAGGCAGTTTGAAACCACCAGTTGCTCCACAGGAGAAAGACGGGGCTTCCTACTCTTATAAGCAATTACAGTCTTGGAAACCCACAGTGGGTGGCTATGAATCAACATTTATTAGCTGACAATCAGTTTAGTTTTGGGGTTATATTATAAACATTAAAAAAAAAAAAGAACAAGACAAAGACTTGCAAACTAAAGGAACAGACCTTGGAGGTTTCCAAAAGGCAGCGCAAGAGTGGAAAGATGAAATAATGAACTAGAAAGCTGATAGATAAAGATTTGAATGTCAAGGAGAATGGAGGTCTGTAAAAGGAAGAAGATAAGTCAGAGCAGGAATAGAATGCAGTTGGGGCGGGGGGTAGGTGGAGTGTGTGTTGATGAATGATTTTAATTGGTGAATGCAGAGTTGGTAGACTGATATGTAAACTCCTCACCTAATTCACAATAAGAAAAACATTTTAAGTGCGTACCTCTCTAATGTTATTTTTCACCTTAATAGACCTGTTTACTGTTAGTCTTAAAAGTGAGGCACTGAGGATGAATTCAGTTCCGGGTCTGAAGGATGACTAACAGCCATAGCACCAGGAGTGCCCACAGTTTCTGTAAGTAAGCCTGGTGTGGATGTTTGTGAGTTGGGTCCGTAGTGGCAACTGAGAAGCATCTACTTCTGGTCTCAGAATCC